>BQNB010000033.1:130293-250331 GCA_026074375.1 Tanacetum coccineum | reverse complement strand
ATTGATACTGTATGTTACTATTCAGCTCTATTCATCTGCAAGACCTAAACAAAAAGGGAGAATTACATATATATCCCTAATTTGCAGAGAAATTACATATATATCCAAACTAACTTGTTTTTTACATATATATCCCTCGTTTAGTTTCAAAATTACGTATATATCCTTCTTTTTTTAAAAATTCTCGAAATTTTCTAAAAAAAATTCACAATATCGTGTATGTTGGTGCATAAAAGAGTTGTGAAAGAAGTTTTCCTAAAAGTGTGCAATGATAATAATGCCCCTGCTTATTATTTGAAAGGAGGGGGTTGGGAAGGGACACATGGTGCGATCTGATGGCTTCCTACCCTTTTTATTATAAGATCATTTTTATTTTACCCCAACTATATATATATATATATATATATATATATATATATATATATATATATATATATATATATATTATATAAGACGATATAGAGTAGGGATACAGTGAGAATAAATTAAAATGAGAAGATGTGTGTGAAAGCTAACTAAAACCACACATTTGAGGATAGCCAACGACTTGCATTGATGCAATTTCTATTCCTTTAGATGCACCATTTTTGAGTTTCGAACGTTTATTTTGTTTGTGTATATGTGCAAATTGATTTTCATGATTTTGGAATGCAGAGGAACAAAACAAGAGAAAAAATGAAATGCTCAATATTATGTATCTGCATCTAAAATTAATGATATTAAAACACATTATGATGCGTTATTAATCATCTAAGATTATAAGATGCATCTAATTATAGTAGATGATCTCGGTATATGCGGTTATAGTTACTTCTTGTTTTAAGAAAACTTCTCATTTGATCCTAACTATATATATATATATATAGGGGAGCGTTCTTTGCATAACTACTTTTTTGTACAGAACCATCTTGAACCAATAGAAATTTAGTATTAAATTAAATATTTTATTTAAATGAAAAGGGCATTATAGTAAAATATATTTTCACTTTCTTTTTGATTTTTTTATTAAAAACATTCTTTAAACCTCTAAATTTTCAAAATTAATTCTTTCTTTGATTTTTTTATATTTTATATTTTTTTAGCATTCATGTATTTAGAAAAATCAAGTGCATAGTGTGTTTAAGCGAACGCGTAAAACTCTAAAAATAAATAATGGAATTAATTAAAGTCGTAAATAACCTGAAAATGAGAAATGTTACATGTTTGTAGTGTACATTCTTTAATTTTTGAAATTTATAACCAAGAACAAAAAACATACACATGTAACCTCTAAATTTATAACAAACCAAAACATAAATAGTATACAAAAAAAATTGATATAAAATGAAATACAATTCAAATACAAATGCATATTGTTAAATATAGATGTATATATCAATAAAAAAACATCTCTGCACTCTTCCAAGCACATATGTACGCTTCGGTTTCTCATCAAATTCGTTAGAACATACAAGCACCATTCCAAGAACATATGTGCACACTTCACTTTCTTATCAAATTCGTTAGAACATATAAGCACCATTCCAAGAACATATGTGCAAACTGCCCTTTCTCGTCAAATTCGTTAAAACATATATGCGCTCTTTATCAAATATGTTAAATACCTGAAATTACAAACATTAGCTATTTTAACAACTAGATACGCATACAAAAACTTACATTTAATTAGATAAGCATGTGTTTATTCATATAAGATGAAAAGCATACTAACCATTATAAACATATTTGCCCAATTCTACACCAAACAACTATCTTATTTCATCACCGACAAAGACTATTACATTAGTTACAATCTCAACAATTAAATATCCAAAAAATCTAAACATTAACCAATACTAGCTGTTTGAAATCATAAACAATATCAAGATTCAAAGCATTGATCAAACCCGTAAATATATATATCCATAACCATTTTTTTAACAGCATATATCGATAACTTTTGGTTGTACATTATTGAATTAAGCCCACCATCAATCTTAATAAAAAATCAAAATGTAACTCACCAATTAAATATACCTATAAGTCTATAACTAACCTTAAATTTCACTCTCAATTTTATAGGTCAATATGCGAGATTCAAAACCAAATGAAACACTAACATACAGCAACATCATCATCACCGTAGTAACAAACATGTATTTACAATATAGATAAATAGACATAAAAAAATTTCCAGTGATTTTTTGAAGAGAAGAGAAAAAGAGGGCAGAAATTAGACTTACCCCGATAGCTATAGTAATCATCGGATCTCGTGACAAGGTTGCTCGATCTAAAGAGATTCATGATGTTTATCTTTTTTCGCTAACGATGGATAAAAGATTTAATCGAACCTTTAATATGTGATTAAATGTATAGATCCGTACTCTTTATGTTCCATAAAACCGGTTGGCAACAGGATCAGATGGTTTCGTTGTTGGTTGCTCAGATTTGCGGCGGTTAGTGGTGATGATGATAAGGAGAGCGGCTAGGGTTTTGGATGAGGAAGATGGAAATAAAAACTGAAAATGATAATGAGAGAGAGAGAGATTTGGATTTAATACTTGTTATTAAAAATAAATTAATGTGTAATGCCTCAAATACCCTTACAGCCTTTTGTTTAATTGAAAAATAAACCTTTATCTTTTGTTTAGTTGTAAAAATGACATTATGCATTGATATCATGTACATCATGCATTATTAGGAGTAAAAAAGCTGGTTCTGTAGGTTCTGTACAAAAAAATGGTTCTGCAAAGAAAATCCCACTATATATATATATAGTAAAGTGTTATATTGAGAACTCATTTTAAGTGCAGAACTCTACAGAATCATTTTAAGTCAATCTAGGCCATTTATTTTTTTGATCAATGGTTATTAAGGCTTGTGGCATAATCGTAATTAATTATAATATCATATTACATTTAATAATTGGTTAAAGGGCAGTAAGGGAATTTCATTTTGATCATTTATATCAACCGTTCCTATTATTATGCAGTTAAGAATAATAGGTTTACAAAAGTCATAGTCTTCTCTCTCTCTCTCAAAACATATCAATGTCGCCTCTATCTCTATTCCTTCATCTAAAAAATGCAGTGCCTGATTGATATTATTAGATGGTTTCTACATAACCATCTAATGACGACTACAATAACCATTGTTAGATGGGTTTCCGGCAACTGGGTCTTAGGGGTTTTGGTGTTTTTTTTTCGGATCTGAACATATTGGCCACATCTACATTCGGATATGAAGAACTAGTGTTTGTTTGGAGTAACAAAATCAAATATACGAAGAACATACGTAAAGGAACTAAATGGTTTAGTCACTAACTGGTAAGTTTTTTTTATTAAGCCGGCTCTTCTCTTTAAATCCATAACCGCCAGATCCTTTTTTTTGTTAATTTTCAATAGATCGAGTGAAGAAAAAAACATGGAAGCCACCATCATGTAAGTTTTAATATTTAGTTTTTATTTTTTGATTTATTTTCCGCATCAATCTGAATAACAAATCGTATTTGAGATCTTGTTTGTTTAGTCTGGTGTTCCCTGATACAAAGAATAAAACATACTAAATTAACTATATTGTTTTTTAGTCCCTGGTAAAAAAAATAAAAAAACCCATGGTATTGAATGTATAAATGGCAGATCTAAGATATATTGACGGAACGTTGGTATTAGATTGCGGTGTCAAAAGCGCGCGGTTCACTTGAGTTATCTACGAATGATGTGTTTTTTTAACAAGGTTAAAGGTGTTACTAATTAATAATTTGTATGATTGGTTTTTTACCTTTATTTATTTTCTAGTGTTAAAGAGCCTCGGGTTAACAGTTGAACATAAATGCTATAGTCTATGTACATATATGTTAGTTGTTTAATTTAGAAAAGATTGAGAAATGGCCCTTTGAAGACCACTAGACGGGTATCCGCGCAATGCGGTGACGGGTACTGTAACATTTCACATTTTCAGGTCATTTACGACTTTATTTATTCCATTATTTATTTTTAGAGTTTTACGCGTTCGCTTTTAATTATTATCGTATATTTAAATCGCGTAAACTAAAAATCAACATTCAACGTAAACGAGCACCAAACAAATAAAGTTTACGTCAAGCAAGTGTTATATAATTATTATGAGAATAATTGTTAACTTTTCACATTTTATTTTTATTGGTTACGTAAAACGTTTACGTTTCGCAATAAAATACATTTAGGCATACCCGGAAACACCTATACCTATCTATACTCAAACAAATACCCACTTTTATACCCAATACACAAAATCAACTCATTTAATCAACAAATAAGCCATAGGGCCGGATCTATATATATGCATACACACTTAATACCTTTCAAATTTCACAAGTATACTTTCTTAAACCAACACTTCACTTGCCATTTTAACTAGCAAGTACCCAACCTTAATAACAAAGTGTACCATGATCACACTTCTTAATCCATGGTTTGTTTATGGTTGTTTTGGAATACTTCTAATAATTTAAATAGCCAGGACCTAGGAAACCTACACTTTTCATAATCATAAGTAAACTTTCACACAACTCTCTCTACCTACCAAACCCACGGCAAAATACTCTATTCTATGGTGGTTCATTATTTTTGAATTTTCAAGTATACAAGGGCTCATTAGTAGTATATATTAAGTGTTGCAAGGTGTCTGGAGCATTGGGTATTATTTTATTATGGGTTGTAATCAAGAAGTAAACTAGGTTTTGTTTAATTGGTTGCCTTATCTACATTTCATCATATACTATCTAAGGTTTATCTAAGGACCCTAACCTTTTCATTATGATAGTTCATGTTTTATATAATTATGTATAGTTAAATCATCACCTAGGTTTATTTTATGAAGTTATAAAATAAATACAAGTACAAACATACACGAATTGCTTTTCTTTGTGACTAAGATGATGTTTAAAATATGTTCATATGTTTAAAACAAAAATTTACAAGCAATGGATAGTTACCTAATTATTTGTCGGGGGGGGGTGGGGGGGACAGTTTGATTATTTATTTAATTATAAAAGTTTAGATAAGTAAATAAATATGTTGGACAATTTTCTTGGACAATATGGACTTATATTGATGGACACTATGTAGAAGACCTAATTTATACACAATGGATGTAATTTATAAATTAGTGGACTTGTGGTAACTTTATTAAGTTTAAAAGTGTATAAAACAAGTTAATTAAACATTTAAATGTTACTGTTCATTCGAACCCTATAAAATTCATTTTTATATTTTATAAAAATATTACATCTCATAACGATCGTAAGCATGTAAGAAACTTGAAAATCCGATAAATAACGAAGGAGTTATGATTTTTACGAGATAATGTGTATAAAAGTGTTTTTATAAAACTAAGTTTATAAAAACTATATAAATTCGAACTTGAACAAAATGTTTTGTATTTTTCCTTAAAAGTACATATTTTTGTGATTTAAAAAATATAAGAAACTTGGAAAACCAATGGATAATGAACTAGTTATGGATTTTACATGTTTTAAGTAATTGAAATACTGTAAGTAACTTTATAAAAGTAATTTTATAAAAACTTGCTACTGTTCATAACAGTGGGCTGTTTAGAAATATTTTTCTTAGATAGAGCTTTTAATTACGAAGACGTGGACATAAGAATAACTAAAAACCGAATTAAAACGAATAAGATACAATTAAAATAAGATTTCAATAATTAAAGTTATAAAAAGTATTTTTATAAACTTTCACTTTATGTTATGTTCATAGCACTACTTATACCATATAATAAATTTAATTGTTGTATTTTTAAATACGAATCCATACATATAAAGAACGTTAAAAACGAGATTAAAACGAGAAAGATATGACGTTTTTACTAAAAGTAATATTTAAAAATGTATCTACCCTTATAAATATTATTTTCTCAAACAATTAAACTATTTATATAATGAAATTGTATAAATAATACATCAAGTGTTTTTGGCAAATAACAAACTGTTAGACAAGTATACCATTTTTACAATTGCAAATTACAAGGACATTTGTTTTACAAGTACAAATTAAATTGTTTAATTTGATAAATTAAACAAACACTTTTAGGTGGTGATGTAATTATATAGGATTATATGTAGTATTGGTTATTCAATGTACATGGTACTTACACTACCTATAATTACTTAGGTTGCATTCGGTCTTATCCGTGACGTTTTCATTTCACTTGATTCATATACTCCGGTTTATTCACTAAGGAGAGTTCATAGCCCCATGTTTTAATATATCAACGATTTACAACTTTTGGGGTGAGATACATGCATTGTTTTACAAATTGGACACAAGTGTATATTTTATCATGATTACGTGTTTGCCTAAGTAGCGATAACCCTTTGAGCCCATTATCATGAACTGTCAATTACTTTGTGTGAGCGCGAATGTTATAAATAGATCTATTTAGGATTGACATCCCCATCCGGGTGAGTAGCTCTCACTAGTGTGACGGAGTGAACCAACGGATGTATACCATGTCATATTTGGGATGTTTCGGGTTGAACATCATCACGGGCAATGTGGCAATATTTATATTGCATTCATACATGTCAAGCTTCAGTGTCATGAACTTAGAGAAACATAAATACATTTTGTGATGGGTGTACAGGTTGCATAATCACGGGGAAAATCTTGCGGTCCTACATTATATTTACATAAACCTATGAATTCACCAACTTTATGTTGACGTTTTAAAGCATGTTTTCTCAGGTCAATGAGGCACGAGGTGCTAAGGATACATTAGGGATACTCTTTTGGGGAGTCATGCATAAAAGATTTAGAGTCATTACATATAGGGATATTTGTTTTGATCTAAAATACTTGTCATCAAAGGTTGAACAATTTAAGCCGTTGTGCTTTGTATCAAACAATTTCAATAAATACAATGTATTGTATTTTTAAACGACTCTTTTAGAGGTATTCTATTAATTACTGCTATTGATCTTTTTTTTTTTTATTTTTTTTTTTTTAATTTTAATTTTTTTTATATGACGTAACGCTCTCGGTCAAATCTATCTGCTGCGGACTATTTGGGGGTGTTACAGATTGATTGGACTATAACCATTTTCAAATATTTTTGATGGACTATAACCATTTTCAAACATTGCATTCATACAAAGGGGTTTTAACGAGACATACATACACTAGTTGTTTGCATTAGTTAGTTTTACTAGATGCTTACATGATTCATATATGTGTTCATATTATAGTATGTACGTTATTATGAGGGTCTTATGTATATATACAAAGATGAGTTTGCATTCTTTCGCACATACTCTATAATTATTTATATAAGGGTTATTTATGTAAATAGGGGAACATTTCTTTAGGCAAGGTAGCACTATAAGCTCATAGGTCCTAAACGTTACCTAAACATTAAGCTATCGAATATGATATCTTACCATCATTCATTTATGCCATGAGCGCATATTCATATTTACCATATCGGTCTTATATAATATACTTATATAAGTTAAGTTTTGCTCGTTGCAAGCAGTTATGTTTTCACCATCGACGGTTACCTACACGTCTGTCTATATTAATTCCGAGCCATGGAGATTCCAGTGAGCTTCTGATAAGGAGCTAGAGGTACCAATGGAGGATTAGCCTCTACCTGCGGATGCCTCACCTACAGCCCTATCACCGGGCTACATTGCTGACTTTGATTCGGAGGAGGATGTGGAGGACCCTGAAGAGGATCCTGCTAACCATCCTGTCGACAGAGGAGACAATGATGATAAGGAGTCATCTGATGATGACGACGATGATGATGATGATGTTGTGAAGGACGGGGAGGACGAGGAGCACCTAGCTCCGGATGACCCTTCTGCTGTACTTATATATGATCTTGTCCCCTCAAGCTAAGGATACAGAGGCATTTGAGACTGATGAGTCTACTTCTACACCACCCACCTCTCCACACCATATCATCTTGTTTTCTAAGACTAAATCCCATACAATACGGATGTTTATTTAACACCATACTCCCCGATCACCATCTATTGAGGCATGCATTACCGAGTTTGTTGTTGCACTACCTTCATCGTTACCACCACCACTAGAGAATATTAAGTCACTTAAAGATAACATAAGAGTCTAGCATCTAGAATCTTGAGAGGCACCCTGGCCCATAGATAAAAGATTTGTCAGTGTAGCTCGTTTTGTATTATATCCCACTAAACTTGAGTAATATTCGGTTGGTAGCGTTAATGAAAAGCTTGTACTCTTTTACTCAGGTAAAATGATGTATTAAATATTAACCTACGCTGTTGGTTATGATCACGCTACTGTATGATGTGGATTTATTTATGCCATGGTTGATGTTATCTTATATCTCTGCATGACGTGGTCTCACCTTACATATATGTTGTAATCATGGAGTGTCATGATTTATCCTTGGATGAAACTTCATATACATTTTATTCCTTGTGATCTTCAGGAAATGATGACAACTGTTAATCAAAGGATGAGTGTTGAGGAAATTAAGCGGGTTGTAGCCCAACGAGTGGCTAATGCTATCAAGGCTATTGCTATTTATAAGACAAAAACCAACATGGCCCGCAAGTCAATAAGCCAGACCAAACGAGAAGAAGACAAGGTAGCAGAGAATGCTAGCAACAAGAGGAAGTGGGAAGGTAACCACAATGGAAGCTCGAGCCAACAAAACAAAGGGCATAAGGTGAATAGAGAACACACTACTAGACTAATCAACAAGAAGGCATATGTTGATCTCCACCTCTGTGCAACCAGTGCAAATTTAACCATAATAGATTGTGCACTGTAAAGTGCGGAAATTGCAAGAAGGTTGGCCACATAACCCAAAATTGTAGAACACACCTACTACTGCTAGGAATCAACGAACTCTCACCTGTTATGAGTGTGGAAGTCTGGGACACTACAAGAGTAATTGTCCAATAGTGAAGTTTCAGAACCGTGTGGACATGTACTAGAAAGGAAAAGCTCGTGGAGACTCTAGCGCCACGACGTCTAACATTAACATCTAATGAGAGACCTATTACCTAGTAAAACTTAAGTTTGAACTATCGTAGACTCTATGTCCTTTAAGAGTCTCATTGTACTTCCTCTTAAATTTTCGTTGTACTGAACGATTTCAAATTATCTATCAAATCTATGTATTGTGAAATTTCCGCCAATCTACTCCAATTCTCTAAATATTCATGCAAACCACTTGCTAAAACATTATGAATTTATGAAACATATCACTATCACACAATAAACTATTTCGTTGTCCTTCATAAACTGTTTCTATGGTCAATTTTCAAAACTATTTTGTTATCAATTCATAAACAATTTGTTACCACAACATAAACTCCTTACTATTACAGTATGAACTGTCACGTGATTCCTTCGAAAACTACTTTGGTACCATCTCATAAACAATTTTAGTATCGTCTCATAAACAAAGTCGGTATCATTAACAAACCACCTTACTATCGATTGATAAACAATTATTTTATAAACTATTTTAATATCATTGACAAATTATTTTACCATCGTTCTATAAGCTATCATTTTATAAACTATTCACAGTCATTTCACGAATACCTTATGAATTACCTTCTTGATATCTTATATACTATTTCGCAATCATCTTAAAAACTAAGTTACTATCACTTCATGAATTATCTTGTTCTTACCTTATGAAACCGTTTTTATCACATAAATTATTTTATTAACACCCCATGAGTCATTTAGCCATTGTCTTGTAAACCATCATACGATTCCTCGCAAACCATTTTATTGTCATCCTATCAACAACCTTACATCCACCTTGTGAATCATTTTGGTCATCTTATAAAACTCTTTGATACTTCTTTATACATAACACAATTTTGACGAAAATGAGCATCGCATCGTTAGCCCTTAAATATACATAGCCTGATCACCTATGTATAATTCAGGAAGGACCATGCCATGCTGAGAGTAGTAACCCTGTAACATTTGTCAATAAATCCATTTTTACTTACATCCTTGAAAAACAAATTTTTGTGTGCGTATTCGTAAAACGTGTTTACTTTAGGAAATCGAGTTAGTAACCATAGCAACTAAGCAGAACTTTACTCCATCTTACTATAAGGTCGACATCATCTTTTACAAAATCATAAGCCAAGATGCCGAGACACATCACTAGTCGTCCTAGAACAATTCGCTATCAAATTTGCTCGCCATTAGAGAATTTATTAAAACATCCATTCAACATCAACTTAATGCCCGTAGAACTTGGTAGTTCTGATGTCATAATTGGTATGGATTGGTTGTCAATGTATCATGCCATGATAGTTTGTGCCGAGAAGATCGTTCGTATTCCCTGGGGAAATGAAACCTTAATTGTCCATGGTGACGGAAGCAATTAGGGAAACGAGACTCGTTTGAACATCATTTCGTGCACCAAAACTCATAAACATTTGTTGAAAGGATATCATGTCTTTCTGGCACATGTTACTACAAAGGAGACTGAAGACAAGTCGGGGGAGAAGTGACTTGATGACGTATCAATCGTTCGAGATTTTCCTGAAGTATTTCTTGAAGATTTATCGGGTCTTCCACCGACTCGACAAGTGGAATTCCAAGTTGATTTGATGCCTGGTGCTGCACCTGTAGCACGAGCACCTTATCGATTAGCTCCTTTAGAAATGAAAGAGTTGACGGAGAAACTGCAAGAACTATCCGACAAGGGATTTATAAGACCCAGTTCCTCACCTTGGGGAGCTCCGGTCTTGTTTGTCAAAAAGAAGGACGGATCATTTCGAATGGGCATCGACTATCAAGAATTAGACAAGCTGAAGGTGAAGAATCGTTACCCACTCCCAAGAATCGACGATTTATTTGATCAACTACTAGGATCCAGTGCTTATTCTAAGATATACTTGCGATCGGGTTATCATCAACTTCGAGTACGTAAAGAAGATATTCCAAAGACGGCATTCAAAACTCGGTATAGTCATTATGAGTTCCAAGTTATGCCATTCGGTTTGACTAACGCACCAGCGGTACTTATGGATCTCATAAATCGGGTGTGCAAACCATATTTAGATAAGTTTGTGATTGTCTTTATTGACGATATACTAATTTATTCAAAAACAAGAATGAACATGAAGACCATCTTAAGGCAAATTTGGGATTGCTTAAGAAAGAAGAATTGTATGCTAAGTTCTCTAAATGTGAATTTTGGATTCTCAAGGTACAATTTATCGGCCACGTGATTGATAGTCAAGGCATTCACTTGGATCCCGCCAAGATTGAATCCATAAAAGATTGGACATCTCCTAACACTTTAAAGGAGATACGTCAATTTTTAGGTCTTGTCGGTTATTTTCGGAGATTCACTGAAGGATTCTCAAAAGTTGCTAAGCCAATGACCAAGCTCATGAAAAAGAAAGTCGCCTTTGAATGGGGTAACAAGCAAGAAGCAGCTTTTCAGACATTAAAGAATAAGTTGTGTAGCGCACCTATCTTAGCTTTCCCTCAAGGAGCCGAGAACTTCATTGTTTATTGTGATGCGTCGCATAAAGGATTGGGTGCGGTGTTGATGCAAAACGAGAAGGTGATTGCTTACGCATCATGACAGTAGTTGAAGATTCATGAGAAAAATTATACTACTCATGATTTGGAACTTGGTGCAGTGGTGTTTGATCTAAAGATTTGGAGACACTACTTGTACAAAACCAAGCGTACGGTGTTCATGGATCATAAGAGTTTACAACACATACTTGACCAAAAGGAGCTGAACATGAGGTAACCTTGTTGGTTAGAGTTGCTCAGTGATTACGATTATGAAATTCGTTATCACCCGGGGAAAGCAAACATAGTGGCCGATGCCTTAAAACCGTAAAGAACGGATTAAGCCATTACGGGTTCGAGTTTTAGTCATGACTTGGGTTTAGATCTTCCTAAACAAATCTTAAATGCTCAGACCAAAGCACAGAAACCAGAGAATCTCAAGAACAAAGATGTAGGAGGTATTATCAGGAAGGATATACCGAAAGAAAAGTTGGAACCCCGCACCGACGGAACCCTATGCTTAAACGGAAAGAGTTGGTTGCCATGTTATGGTGACTTGAGGACTGTGATCATGCACGAGTACCACAAATCAAAATACTCCATCCATCCGGGTTCTGACAAGATGTACCAAGACATGAAGAAGCTATATTGGTGGCCCAATATGAAAGCCGACATCTCCACCTATGTTAGCAAATGTTTGACATGTGCTAAGGTCAAGGCCGAACACCAAAGGCCATCGGGTTTGTTGGTACAACCCAAGATACCCCAATGGAAGTGGGATAACATCACAATGGATTTTGTCACAAAGCTTCATAAGTCATCACAAGGTTATGACACCATTTGGGTGATTGTTGACCGACTTACGAAGTCTGCCATCTTCGTACCAATGAGGGAAACTGATCCCATGGAGAAGTTGGCGAGAATGTACCTAAAGGAGGTAGTCACGAGGCATGGAATACCTGTCTCGATCATTTGTGAGCGTGACCCTAGATTCGCATCAAATTCCTGGAGATCACTTCAGAAGGCTTTAGGTACTAGTTTGGATATGAGTACTGCATACCATCCACAAACTGATGGACAAAGCGAGCGAACTATCCAAACTCTCGAGGATGTGCTACGTGCTTGTGTGATCGACTTTGGAAATGGTTGGGTTAAACATTTGCCACTAGTTGAGTTTTCTTACAACAATAGTTATCATGCTAGTATCAAGGCTGCACCATTCGAGGCACTTTACGGTCGAAAGTGTCGTTCACCTGTTTGTTGGGTCGAGATTGGACAAGTTCAACTCACCGGTCCAGAAATAGTTCAAGAGACAACCGAGAAGGTCATTCAAATCAAACAAAGGATGCAAGCCGCCCGTGACCAAGAAAAGAGTTACTCCGATTTAAAGCATAAGCCGATGGAATTTCAAGTTGGGGATTGAGCTATGCTTAAAGTTTCACCTTGGAAAGGGGTCGTACATTTTGGCAAACGGGGGAAGTTAAACCCTAGGTATGTTGGACCTTTCAAGGTATTGGAAAAGGTTATATCCATTGCTTACAAGCTTGAGCTTCCTTAAGAGTTGAGCAGGGTTCATAATACATTTCATGTATCCAACTTGAAGAAATGTTATTCCGACGAACCATTAGCCGTTCCATTGGAAGGACTTTATGTTGATGACAAGCTCCGTTTTGTGGAGGAACCCGTATAGATCATGGATCGAGAAGTCAAACGGTTGAAGCAAAGCCGTATCCCAATTGTCAAGGTTCGATGGAACTCAAGAAGAGGTCTCGAGTTCACATGGGAACGTGAAGACCAATTTCAAAAGAAGTATCCACATCTTTTCACTAAACCCGTACCTTCGTCAAGTGTTGCAACTTGAGCCTTGAGGACAAGGCTCTTCTAACGGGTGGAGACTGTAACATTTCACATTTTCAGGTCATTTACGACGTCATTTATTCCATTATTTATTTTTAGAGTTTTACGCGTTTGCTTTTAATTATTATCGTATAGTTAAATCGCGTAAACTAAAAATCAACATTCAACGTAAATGAGCACCAAACAAATAAAAGTTTACGTCAAGCAAGTGTTATATAATTATTATGAGAATAATTATTAACTTTTCACATTTTATTTTTATTATTTACGTAAAACGTTTACGTTTCGCAATAAAATACATTTAGGCATACCCAGAAGCACCTATACCTATCTATGCTCAAACAAATACCCACTTCTATACCCAATACACAAAAAATAAATCATTTTTATGTTACAAACCACCTAGGCCGGTTCTAGCATGAATAAAACCCAAGACCAAATTCAAATATTACTTCCTATAATAAAGCACATGCACCTAGATTACAAGTTTCCATAAATTGTCTAATCTTATGTTCTTTGTCTTACACTTTGTACCTTAATACCACCTCTTGATCCATGGTTTGTTTATGGATGTTTTGGAATACTTCTATCTATAAATAGCAAGACCTAGGAAACCATACACACTCTTTTATAATTCGCAAGTAAACTTTCACACACAAACTCTCTCTACCCTAACCAAAACCCACGGCCAAAATACTTATTGTAGGGTGTTCATAGTTTTGATTTTTTAAGTATACAAGGCTCATTATGAGTAATATCTAAGGTGTTGTAAGGTGGTTTGGAAGATTGGGTATTATCTTACAAGGGTTGTAATCAAGAAGTAAACTAGGGTTTTGTTTGTTGGGTTTGACCTTATTCTACATTCATCATACACTCATCTAAGGTTTATCTAAGACCCTAACCTTTTCATTATGTTAATTTCATGTTTTATGTAATTGTGTATAGTTAAATCATTACCTAGGTTTATTTTATGAAGTTATAAAATAAATACATGTACAAACATAGACGAATTGCTTTTCTTTGTGACTAAGATGATGTTTAAAATATGTTAATATGTTTAAAACAAGGATTTACAAGCAATGGATAGTTTACATAATTATTTGCCAAGTTATGATTATTTATTTAATTATAAAGTTTAGATAAGTAAATAAATATGTTGGATAATTTTCTTGAACAATATGGACTTATATTGATGGACACTATGTAGAAGACCTAATTTATACACAATGGGTGTAATTTATAAATTAGTGGACTTGTGGTAACTTTATTAAGTTTAAAAGTGTATAAAACAAGTTAATTAAACATTTAAATGTTACTGTTCATTCAATCCCTATAAAATTCATTATTATATTTTATAAAAATAGTACATCTCATAAAGATCGTAAGCATGTAAGAAACTTGAAAATCCGATAAATAACGAAGGAGTTATGATTTTTACGAGATAATGTGTATAAAAGTGTTTTATAAAACTATATAAATTCGAACTTGAACAAAATGTTTTGTATTTTTCCTTAAAAGTACATATTTTTTTGATTTCATAAATATAAGAAACTTGGAAAACCAATGGATAATGAACTAGTTATGGATTTTACATGTTTTAAGTTATTAAATATGTAAAAGTAATTTTATAAAAACTTGCTACTGTTCATAATTTTTCTTGGATATAGTTTTTAATTATGAAGACGTGGACATAAGAAACACTAAAAACCAAATTAAAACGAATAAGATACAATTAAAATACGATTTCAATAATTAAAGTTATAAAAAGTATTTTTATAAACTTTCACTTACTGTTACTGTTCATAACAGTACTTAACCATATAATAAATTTAAAATTTGATTGGACTTTTCAAATACGAATCCATACATATAAAGAACGTTAAAAACGGGATTAAAACGAGAAAGATATGACGTTTTTACTAAAAGTAATATTTAAAAATGTATCTACCCTTATAAATATTATTTTCTCAAGCAATTATATTATTTATATAATGAAATTATATAAATAATACATCAAGTGTTTTTGGCATATAACAAACTGTTAGACAAATATACCATTTTTACAATTGCAAATTACAAGGACATTTGTTTTACAAGTACAATTTAAATTGTTTAATTTGATAAATTAAACAAACACTTTTAGGTGGTGATGTAACTATATATGATTTTATGTAGTATTGGTTATTCAAAGTACATGGTACTTACACGGCCTATAATTACTTAGGTTGCATATTATCCGTGACCTTTTCATTTCACTTGATTCATATACTCCAGTTTATTCACTAAGGTGAGTTCATAGCCCCATGTTTTACTATATCAATGATTTACAACTTTTAGGGTGAGAAACATGCATTGTTTTACAAATTGGACGCAAGTGTACATTTTATCATGATTATGTGTTTGCCTAAGTAGCGATAACCCACTATGCCCACTATAATGAACTGTCAATTACTTTGTGTGAGCGCAAATGTTATAAATAGATCTATTTGGGATTTACATCCCCATCCGGGTGAGTAGCTCTCACTGGTGTCACGGAGTGAACCAACGGATGTATATCATGTCGGATTTGAGATGTTTCGGGTTGAACATCATTACGGGCAATGTGGCAATATTTATATTGCATTCATACATGTCGAGCTTCAGTGTCATGAACTTAGAGAAACGTAAATACATTTTGTGATGGGTGTACAGGTTGCATAATCACAGGGAAATCTTGTTGTCCTACATTATATTTACATAAACCTATGAATTCACCAACTTTATGTTGACGTTTTAAAGCATGTTTTCTCAGGTCAATGAGGCACGAGGTGCTAAGGATACATTGGGGATACTCTTTTGGGGTGTCATGCATAAAAGATTTGGAGTCATTACATCTTGGGATATTTATTATGATCTAAAATCTTTGTTATCAAATGTTGAACAATTTAAGCCGTTGTGCTTTGTATTAAACAATTTTAATAAATTTAATATATCGTATTTTAAACGACTCTTTTAGAGGTCGTTCTCGTATCTTGTGCTATTGATCTATGAAGTAACACTCCCGAGACATTATTCTGCTGCGACCCTATTTGGGAGTGTTACACATCATCACTGTCATCATCATTATCATCTTTGCTGTCACCTCATGATTCATTTTTACTCTCAGAGTCATATGTGGGTACATCGGGAACCCCTAGTTTAGTACCAGTTCCTACATCTGTACAAAGGGGATTTTTCAACGGGAACATACACAATAGTTGTTGGCATTAGTTGGTCATACTAGATGCATACATATTCATATACTGTTCATATAAGAGTACGTACATTACTATAAAGGTCTTTCATAAATATCAACACACGATGAGTTTACATTCTTTTCCCTCATACTAGCACCAATTATTTATATAAGAGTTATTATATAAATACTGGAACATTTCTTTAGGCGAGGTAGTACGATAAGCTCGCAGGTCCTAAACGCTACCTAAACATAAGCTATCAAATATTATATTTTACCATCATTTATTTATGCCATGAGCGCATATCCATATTTACCCTACATCATCTCACAACACTCTATTTTTGGAGCATGACTTAAGATAACCTAAACTAATCTCACTTATTACTCTTCCAACTTTAAGAACAATGTCAACAGACACAATGGGATGAGGTTGATGAAATTGAGTAGGTAATAGCCCAACAGTGCTAATGCAATCGAGGCATGCTATTTTATGAGACATCTCTCCGCAACATGGGCCTGCAAGTCAATGAGCCAAACCAAACGAGAAGAAGACAAGGTAGCAGAGAATGCTAGCAACAAGAGGAAGTGGGGGGGGAAAAGGGGTTACCAGAAGGAAATCTCGAGCCAACAAAACAAAGGTCATAAGGTGCTAGAGCACATACGACTTAGACCATCAAAAAGAAGGCATATGCTGGATCACACCTTTAAGCGTAGACCAGTGCAACAACACCAAAATAGGGAGGGCTGTAATACTGAGAGCGCGCGCGTGGAGCGGAAAATGTCAAGAAGGTTGGCCACATAACCCAAAATTGTAGAACACACTGCTGCTAGGAATCAATGAACTCTCACCTATTATGAGTGTGGAAGTCTAGGACACTACAAGAGTAATTGTCCAATAATGAAGTTTCAGAACCCTGTAGACATGTATTGGAAAGGAAACACTCCTGGAGACTCTAACGCCACGACATCTAACACCAACATCTAATGAGAGACCTATTACCTAGTAAAACTTAAGTTTGAACTATCGTAGACTCTATGTCCTTTAAGAATCTCAATGTACTTCCTCTTAAATTTTTGTTGTACTGAACGATTTCAAATTATCTATCAAATCTATGTATTGTGAAATTTCCGCCAATCTACTCCAATTCTCTAATTATTCATGCAAACCACTTACTAAAACATTATGAATTTATGAAACATATCACTATCACACAATAAACTATTTCGTTGTCCCTCATAAACTGTTTCCATGGTCAATTTTCAAAACTATTTTGTTATCAATTCATAAACAATTTTAGTATCGCGTGATTCCATCGAAAATGATTTTGATACCATCTCATAAACAATTTTAGTATCGCCTCATAAACAAAGTCGATGTCATTAACAAACTACCTTACTATCGATTGATAAACTATCATTTTATAAACCATTTTACTATCGTTGACAAATTATCTTACCATCGTTCAATAAACTAACATTTTATAAACTATTCACAATCATTTCACGAATACCTTATAAATTACCTTCTTGACATCTTATATACTATTTTGCAATCACCTTAAAAACTACATTACTATCACTTCATGAATTATCTTGTTCTTACCTTATGAAACCATTTTTCATCACATAAATTATTTTATTGACACCTCATGAGTCATTTAGCTATTGCCTTGTAAACCATCATACGATTTCTCGCAAACCATTTTACTGTCATCCTATCAACAACCTTACATCCACCTTGTGAATCATTTTGTCATCTTATAAAACTCTGTGATACTTCTTTATACATAACACAATTTTGACAAAAATGAGCATTGCATCGTTAGCCCTCAAATATACATAGCCTGATCACCTATGTATAATTCAGGAAGGACTATGCCATGCTGAGAGTAGTCACCATGTAACATTTATCAATAAATCTATTTTTACTTACAACCTTAAAGAGCAAAGTTTTGTGTGCGTATTCATAATACACATTTACTTTGGGAAATCGAATTAGTAACCATAGCAACTAAGCAGACCTTTACTCCATCTTACTATAAAGTCGACATCATCTTATACCAAATCCTAAGCCAAGAAGCCGAGACACATCACTAGTCCTCCTAGGACAATTCGCTATCAAATTTGCTCGCCATTAGAGAATTTACGAAATCATCCATTCAACACCGAATTAATGCCCGTAGAACTTGATAGTTCTGACATCATAATTGGTATGGATTGGTTGTCAATGTATCATGCCATGATAGTTTGTGCCGAGAAGATCGTTCGTATTCCCTAGGGAGAGGAAACCTTAATTGTTTACGGTGACGAAAGCAACCTGGGAAACGAGACTCGTTTGAGCATCATGTCTTTTTGGCACATATTACTACAAAGGAGACTGAAGACAAGTCGGAGAAGAAGTGACTTGAGGACGTACCAATCATTCGATATTTTCCTGAAGTATTTCCTGAAGATTTTCCGGGTCTTCCACCGACTAGACAAGTAGAATTCCAAATCAATTTGATGCATGGTGCTGCACCTATAGCACGAGCACCTTATCGATTAGCTCCTTCCGAAATGAAAGAATTGTCGGAGCAACTGTAAGAACTATCCGACAAAGGATTTATAAGACCCAGTTCCTTACCTTGGGGAGCTTCGGTCTTGTTTGTCAAAAAGAAGGACGGATCATTTCGAATGTGCATCGACTATCGGGAATTAAACAAGCTGACGGTGAAGAATCGTTATCCACTCCCAAGGATCGACGATTTATTTGATCAACTACTAGGATCCAATGTTTATTCTAAGATAGACTTGCGATCAGGTTATCATCAGCTTCGAGTACGTGTAGAAGATATTCCAAAGACGACCTTTAGAACTCAGTATGGTCATTACGAGTTCCAAGTTATGCCATTCGGTTTGATGAACACACCGGCGGTATTTATAGATCTCATGAATCGGGTGTGCAAACCATATTTGGATAAGTTTGTGATTATCTTTATTGACGATGTACTAATTTATTCAAAGAACAATAGAAAACATGAAGAACATCTTAAGGCAATTATAAAATTGCTTAAAAAAGAAGAATTGTATGCTAAGTTCTCTAAAGGTGAATTTTGGATTCCCAAAGTATAATTTCTCGGCTACGTAATTGATAGTCAAGGCATCCCGCCAAGATCGAATCCATAAAATATTTGGCATCTCCTAAGACTCCTACGAAGATACGGTAATTTTTAGGTCTTGCCGGTTATTATCAAAGATTCATTGAAGGATTTTCAAAAATTGCTAAGCCAAAGACCAAGCTTACTCAGAAGAAAGTCGCATTTGAATGGGGTGACAAGCAAGAAGCAGCTTTTTAGACATTGAAGAAAAAGTTGTGTAGCGCGCCCATCTTAGCTCTCCCTCAAGGAGCTGAGGACTTCATTGTTTATTGTGATGCGTCGCATAAAGGATTGGGTGCGGTATTGATGCAAAACAAGAAGGTGATTGCTTATGCATCATGACGGTTGAAGATTCTTGAGGAAAATTATACTAATCATGATTTGGAACTTGGTGCAGTGGTGTTTGCTCTAAAGATTTGGAGACACTACTTATACGGAACCAAGTGTACGGTGTTCACGGATCATAAGAGTTTACAACACATACTTGATCAAAAGGAGCTAAACATGAGGCAACGTCATTGGTTAGAGTTGCTCAGTGATTACGACTGTGAAATTCGTTATCACCCGAGGAAAGCAAACGTAGTGGCCGATGCCTTAAGCCGTGAAGAACGGATTAAGCCATTACGAGTTCGAGCCTTAGTCATGACTATTGGTTTGAATCTCCCCAAACAAATTTTGGAAGCTCAAATGGAAGCACAAAAACCAGAGAACATCAAGAATGAAGATATAGGAGGTATGATCAGGAAGGATATACCGAAGGAAAAGTTGGAACCCCGTGCCGACGGAACTCTATGCTTAAATGGCAGGAGTTGGTTGCCATGTTATGTTTATTTAAGGACTGTGATCATGCATGAGTCCCACAAATCAAAATACTATATCCACCCGGGTTCTGACAAAATGTATCAAGACATGAAAAAGCTATATTGGTGGCCCAATATGAAGGCCGACATCGCCACCTATGTTAGCAAATTTTGGACGTGTACTAAGGTCAAGGCTGAACACCAAAGACCATCAGAATTGTTGGTACAACCCGATATACCTCAATGGAAATGGGATAATATCACTATGGATTTTGTCACAAAGCTTCCTAAATCATCGCAAGGTTATGACACCATTTGGGTGATTGTTGACCGACTTACTAAGTCTGTAATCTTTACGCCAATGAGAGAAACTGATTACATGGAGAAATTTGCGAGAATGCATCTAAAGGAGGTAGTCACGAGGCAGGGAATACTTGTCTCAATCATTTGTGATCGCGACCCTAGATTCGCATCAAATTTCTGGAGATCACTTCAGAATGTTTTGGGTACAAGCTTGGATATGAGTACTGCGTACCATCCACAAACTGATGGATAAAGCGAGAGAACTATCTAAACTCTCGAGGATATGCTACGTGCTTGTGTGATTAACTTTGAAAATAGTTGGCTTAAACATTTTCCACTAGTTGAGTTTTCTTACAACAATAGTTATCACGCTAGCATCAAGGCTGCACCATTTGAAGCACTTTACGGTCGAAAGTGTCGTTCACCTGTTTATGGGCCGAGGTTGGAGAAGTTTAACTCACCGGTCCATAAATAGTTCAAGAGACAACCGAGAAGGTCATCCAGATCAAACAAAGAATTCAAGCCACTCATGATCGACAAAAGAGTTACGCCGATTTAAAGCGTAAGCTGATGGAGTTTCAAGTTGGGGATAGAGTTATGCTTAAAGTTTTACCTTGGAAAGGGGTCGTATGTTTTGGAAAACGGGGGAAGTTAAACCCTAGATATGTTGGACCTTTCATGGAGCTGGAAAAGGTTGGATCCGTTGCTTACAAGCTTGAGCTTCCTCAAAAGTTGAGCAGGGTTCACAATACATTTCATGTATCCAACATGAAGAAATGTTATTCCGATGAACCATTAGCCGTTCTGTTGGAAGGACTTCATGTGGATGACAAGCTCCGTTTTATGGAAGAACCCGTAGAGATCTTGGATCGAGAAGCCAAATGGTTGAAGCAAAGTTGTATCTCAAATGTCAAGGTTCGATGGAGCTCGAGGAGAGGTCTTGAGTTCACATGGGAAGGTGAAGACCAATTTCAAAAGAAGTATCCGCATCTTTTCACTAAACTCGTACCTTCGTAAAGTGTTGTGACTTGAGCCTTGGGGACAAGGCTCTTCTAACGGGTGGAGACTGTAGCATTTCTTATTTTCATGTCATTTATGACTTTAATTATTCAATTATTTATTTTTAGAGTTTTACGCATTCGCTTTTAATTATTATCGTATAGTTAAATCGCGTAAACTAAAAATCAACATTCAAAGTAAACGGGCACCAAACAAGTTAAAGTTTACGTCAAACAAGTGTTATATGATTATTACGAGTATAATTTATAACTTTTCATATTTTATTTTTATTGGTTACGTAAAGCGTTTACGTTTTGTAATAAAATACATTTAGGCATACCTAGAAGCACCAATACCCATCTATACTAAAACCAATACCCACTATTATACCAAATACATAAAAATTAACTCACTTATTCTCAAATAAAACACATAAGGCCGGATGTGTGTATGTACACACATGATAAATTGAAAATCACAAGTATTCTTCCATGAACCCCACATGAGTACATTAATCACACATTACTAGAAATTGTCTAATCCTTGTACCTTAAAACCCATCCTAGCCATCCATAAGCATGGGGAAGAGGAGAAGCCTCTTACACTTGTACTTATACCATCCATAAAAACCATGTGTTGAGGTGGTTTTCTACAATACTAATGACTATATTAGGAAGGTCTAAGGAAATATTAAACACACATAACACTCACTAGCTAAATTTCACAAGAAACCCTCTCCATTTTCACCAAGAGACCACGGCTCAAAGATCATGAATAGGTTTCATAAATTTTTATTCTACAAGTATTTACAAGTGTTCAATCATTACAGTAAGCATATCTAAGTGTTTGGGTTTAATTTTGGAAGCTGGGTTTTTGGATTAACACTGGTTGTAAGCAGAAAAAATTAAGGGTTTTCTAGTGCAAAAATTTAGAACAGGTTTGTTTGTTGGGTTTGATCTTGTTCTACATTCATCATACACTCATCTAAGGTTTATCTAACACCCTAATCTTTTCAATATATTAATTTCATGTTTTATATAATTGTGTATAGTTAAATCATCACCTAGATTTACTTATTGAAGTTTATAAAATGAAATCATGTTCATACATACACGAATTTACTTTCTTTATGGTTAAGATGATGTTTTAAATATGTTAATATGTTTAAAACAAGGATTTACAAGCAATGGATAGTTTATATAATTATTTGCCAAGTTATGATTATTTATTTAATTATAAAGTTTAGATAAGTAAATAAATATGTTGGACAATTTTCTTGGACAATATGGACTTATTGTGATGGACACAATGTAGAGGACTTAATTTATATACCATGGATGTTAATTTATAAATTAGAAGACTTGTGGTAACTTTATTAAGTTTAAAAGTGTATAAAACAAGTTAATTAAACTCTTAATTGTTACTGTTCATTCGAACCATAAAATAATTATTTTATATTTTATATAAATAGTACTTCTCATGAGGATCGTAAGCATATAAAGAACTTGAAAATCCGAATTATAACGAAGGAGATATGGTGTTTACAAGATTATGAGTAAAAAGTGTTTTTATAAAAGTATTTTTATAAAAACTATAAAAATTCGAACCTGAGCAGAATACTTTATATTTTTCTTAAAAAGTACATATTTTTGTGATTCCAAAAATATAAGAAACTTGAAGAAACAATGGATAATGAATTAGTTATGGATTTTACATGTTTTAAGTGATTAAATATGTAAAAGTAACTTTATAAAAGTATTTTTATATAAAAAAACTATAAGAATTTCGAATCTGATAAAATGTGAACTTATTTTTCTGATAAAATACAACTTATGAGGATTTTAAAAATATAAAGTACATTAAGAATGGATTTATAACAAAAAAGATACATTATTTACAAGTTTAAGTTAAAAAGTATTTTTATAAAAGTAAATTTATAATAATATGTCACTGTCCACGATAGTGAACTATTCAGAATTAATTTTCCTAAATAGAACTTTTAATTACGAACACGTGGACATAAGAATCACTAAAAACCGAGCAAAAACGAATGAGATACGATTAAAATATGATTTCAATAATTAAAGTTATAAAAAGTATTTTTATAAACTTTCACTTACTGTTACTATTCATAACAGTACTTAACCATGTAATAAATGTAAAGTTTGATTAGACTTTTCAAGTACGAATCCATACATATAAAGAACGTTAAAAATGGGATTAAAACGAGAAAGATATGACTTTTTTACTAAAAGTAATATTTATAAATGTATCTAACCTTATTAAAATTATTTTCTCAAACAACTAAATTATTTATATAATGAAATTATATAAATAATACATCAAGTGTTTGGCAAATAACAAATTGTTAGACAAGTATATCAATTTTACACTTGCAAATACAAGGACATTTGTTTTACAAGTACAAATTAAATTGTTTAATTTGATAAATTAATCAAACACTTTTAGGTGGTGATGTAATTATATAGGATAATATGTGGTATTGGTTATTCAAAGTACATGGTACTTACACGACCTATAATTACTTAGGTTGCATTCGGTCTTATCCGTGACGTTTCCATGCACTTGATTCATATACTCCAGTTTATTTACTAATGTGAGTTCAAAGCCCCATGTTTTACAATATCAATAATTTACAACTTTTAGGGTGAGAAACATGCATTGTTTTACGAATTAGACACAATATTTGAGACATTGTTATCATGATTTAGTACCGTGGTTGCTTAAGTAGCGATAAACCCTCTGAGCCCATCATCATGGAACTGTCAATTACTTTGAGTAGCGCAGAATATTATAACTAAATAGATCTTTTAGATTGACAATCCCTGTTCGGGTGGAAGTTAGTCACTCAACTGTGCCGGTTTACTGGACACGACGTATACCATGAGTCAGATTTGGGATGTTTGGCGGGTTAGAACACCTCAAGGGACAATGTGGCAATTTAACGAGTGCAATTAATACATATCGAGCTTCAGTGTCCATGAGCTTAGGAGAAAACTAATTACATTTTGTGGTTGTTTGCATTTGTTGCAATATCAACGTGGAAAATTTGTTGTCCTACATTTATTACATAAAACCTATAATTACCAACTTTTATGTTGACGATTTTAAACATGTTTTCTCAGGTCAATAGCACGAGGTCTAAGGATACATTGGCGGATACTCTTTTGGGGTGTCATGCGAATAAAAGATGTTTGGAGTCATTACATCTTGGGATATTTATTATGATCTAAAATCTTTGTTATCAAATGTTGAACAATTTAAGCCGTTGTGCTTTGTATTAAACAATTTTAATAAATTTAATATATCGTATTTTAAACGACTCTTTTAGAGGTCGTTCTCGTATCTTGTGCTATTGATCTATGAAGTAACACTCCCGAGACATTATTCTGCTGCGACCCTATTTGGGAGTGTTACACATCATCACTGTCATCATCATTATCATCTTTGCTGTCACCTCATGATTCATTTTTACTCTCAGAGTCATATGTGGGTACATCGGGAACCCCTAGTTTAGTACCAGTTCCTACATCTGTACCAGATGTCTTGCGTTGTTGCTCATTAGGAATCCCTGATTCAAAATCAATTCCATTACCTAAGCTACTTGCTTGAGAGATATGATAGTCTTTCTTGATTTTATTTGTGGCCTCCTTGAGTTGAGCTGCTTCCGATAAAGCTACATCAGAAAGTATTTCTATACCTTTATTTCTATCAGCCTTATCAGGTGCTTTCTTCTTCGATACAGACACACCAGGAGTATCGCTGATGGCAACACCTGCTGTTGGCGCAGTAGTAGTCTTCTTGGCAGGTCTCTTAACTCTTTTACCCTTCTTGACAAGTTCTGCTTCTTTGACATGAGACAATTTTCTTAAGGGTGAAGCAACTTTCTTATACTTCCTTGCTTTCCTGAGAGGAACTTTTCCAGTTGCAAAGTCGTAGTAAGTCTTGTAAGCTTGAGAATCTTTGATGTCTTGATTAATCATGTCATCAGGAATCAGGGCTCCATACTGCTGATAATCTTGTGTCTTGGAGACAAACTTCAAAGTACCGAGCAGTGAGTCATCATGAATTATGTAAAGATTGATCTTGTTCCTCATAAAGACTGTCTTGTCCTTAGAAATGAAGTGGTTGATGATAACTTTGGTGAATCTAGGGTAAGGCATGTGCACTTTCCTTGCTGAACTTATTTCTCTGTTGTTAGCTTGATACATGAAGTCTTCCCAGAGCAAAACAACATAGTTAACATTCTTCTTATTGTACACACCCCACAAGATTTGAGCTCGTGATTCCCTGAGTCTATCAAGTCCTGTTGTTTTCCAAGAAATGCACCTATTGATGATTGCAACAAATGTTTTCCAAGGCTGATGCATTTGATCAGTATGAATTGCAGATAACATATTAAACCTGCCAGAATAACTAAGTTCCTAAATGAATGTAACCAATTCTTCTTCTGAAGGTGGTGTAATAAAGTCTTAGTTGAGAATTCTGGGACATATTTGAAGAATTTCACGAAAGACTTCAGTATCAACTCGACATTTCTTCTTATCCAACTTGAAGTTGTATGCATCTGTATCTCTGATCTTTGTGATGGTGTTCCAAAATTGATGCATATAGATTTGAGGGACTTCAGTAGTGATCACAAATGCGAGATAGCAAGGAGATAGCTTGAGTGCTTCCAAAGTAACTTGATAAGTTTCTTCTCTTTGTGGCTTATTGAATGCAATTCTAGCATTGCATCTTTCAATCTTTAGTCTCTTCTCAGACGGGACCAAAGCATTATCGAGAGAAGCTTGTTGAGTTTCAATAGGATTCATGTTTCTGCTAAGAATGTTCCAATACAGTTCATATGCAAGGCAATTTATAGACATTAACTAGGCAGACTTAATCACACATTATCAGGCATTCAATTAAATTATCGGACGAATGACATTAATTAGAGAGTTAACTTAATGGTCAACAAACCAACTATAGGTCAAACACCATTAATTTAGCAATTCACATGAGATACAAGTAAGATTTAACATAATATGACTTATCAAGTTAAAACATTTAAGAAAAAAATCACTTTTCACAACACATGTATAAATCGCTGCCTTACACAGGTATAAATCGCCGCCTTGACTATGTATAAATCGCCGTCTATTTTAAACTGTATAAATCGCTGTATATTGTCTAATGTATAAATCGCCATCTATTACTTAGAGTATAAATCGCCGTCTATAAATTAGGTATAAATCACCGTCTAAGTACCATGCATAAATCGCCGTCTATAACTTAGAGTATAAATCGCCGTCTATAACTTAGGTATAAATCGCCGTCTATATCTTAGGTATAAATCACCGTCTAAGATGTGGACGTATAAATCGTCGTCTATGAAGTGGATGTATAAATCGCCGTCAATAAAGGTTGTATAAATCGCCGTCTATGTATAAACAGTCGTCTATGTATAAACAGCCGTCTATAGATTTTGATTTTTACAAACCTTTATCTTTAGGCACTTATACAACACAACCACATGAATCACGCGTATATATGTTTATTCTAGCAGATATAAC
Organism: Tanacetum coccineum; assembly: GCA_026074375.1. Taxonomy (NCBI): domain Eukaryota; kingdom Viridiplantae; phylum Streptophyta; class Magnoliopsida; order Asterales; family Asteraceae; genus Tanacetum; species Tanacetum coccineum. The sequence continues at coordinate 222,908 of BQNB010000033.1, read as the reverse complement.
AAGAATGAGCCACAAATTTTCATTTTTTAAGCAATGAACGAGTGAGTTATCACTCATTTGAATCAAGAACACAAATTCTACATACAAGACTTGTATTTTCTCATACAAATGCATTCAAATAGGCATAATAACACTTATAAAGCACAAACCCATCACAAGTTACGAGTAAATTCCAAAACCCTTAAATTTTTGCAACAAGAATCAAGCAAATTGAGACCATGAGTTAACCTTATACAAAACTGCTATAGCCGAGCATCCTACACACCTTAAGCATCAAAATGCCTCTACTAATTTTGGATTTGGACAAGATTCGATTTTCACTAACCCTAGACCAAATTCTAAGCAATCTGAGCAAAAAATCGAGTTAAATCCTAATTCGTTTTGTAGATAAGTTGATTAGATGGAAAGGAACATGTTTTTAGTTTACCTCAAGTCTTGAAGTTTGCTGAATTGATTGATCTTGTGGTTGACGTATCGTTTAGAGAAGGAGGGAAAAAGAAATTTAAGTATGTTTGTGTATCTGTGTGTGTGATGAAGGAAGGAAGATGGGTGTTTGTTTTATAAGTTTCACCTTTTAACACAAATGCCCCTGAACTCTTAATACCTTTCTATTTTCCTTAAATAAGATTCCTAATGCATACCTAGTTTCACTAAAGGCACAATTAGTCCCTAAAGTTTGTACTATGATGCATAGTTACTTATTATTGCTATTTTCTTCCTAAAGGAATAAACACATAACATTTAAGGCACAAATAGGCTAAACTTAATTAACTCTCATTTAATTTTTAACTCGTTATTGTTTAAAACCTTTTACATTTAATTCTTAACGACTTTTTGAAGAAGCAATTTGACATTTTTTCCCCCTCAAACAATGACCCGTTTTCTATTTAAAGAGCTGTAGTCGTTGTTTAAGTGGTCAAATGCCATAAAAAACTATTTTCTGATGAATTATTGAGATGATTATTTTATTTTTGAAAAATCAACACCATGAAAAATAAGATTTCTCTTATTTTGACACATAAGCGCAGTGACACGTACACTTATGGATAAAGAATGCACGGGTTGTGATGCAAAGTAATCACAAGCCTTTGCATGGTCATAAAGTAGACCATGGCCGAGAATAAATTCCCGTTGAGAGGTCAAGTTTTCTTTTTGAAATACTTGCCTTTAAGATGATGACCAGGTTGGTATCGGAAATAACAGCAAGCCATATGTCATGGTTTCTATTTGAACTTTATTTACAGCTTTGGATCCATTGTTAAATGACATTTCTGAAGCCGTAAATATTATCGATTTTCAGAAGACATGCCAGAGATACATATTTTTATATTTTTCTGATTTTTTAATTTTGTATTTTGTTTTTATAAAATTTTATAAGAAGTGAAAAATCTTTTTGTGTTTTTGTGATTTTATATATACATATTATACAGAGGATATAAGAATAGGTACCACCACTATTCTTCGGCTTCATCTGCCAGTTCTTTCAGAGTCTCAGGAGTAAAACTTCTCATCCCCAGCTTGTCGATAAGGAATTCAATTCTTTCTCGACATAGAGCCTTGGTGAAGATGTCCGCCAACTGATATTCCGTTCTGACAAAGTAAAGCTCGACGACTCCATTCTCCACTTGCTCTTTTATAAAGTGATATCTGATGTCGATATGCTTTGATCGAGAATGTTGAACATTGTTGCAGCATAAGGCAATAGCGCTTTTGTTATCACAGTACATTGGAATTTTATTGAATCCAAGGCCATAGTCAGTAAGTTGTGATCTCATCCAAAGGACTTGAGCACAACAGCCAGACAAGGCTATATATTCAGCTTCCGTACTGGATATTGCAGCGCTTTTCTGCCTTTTTGATAACCAGCTAACAAGTCTGTCTCCTAGCAATTGCATACTTCTAGATGTACTATGTCTTGTATCTTGACAACCCGCGTGATCAGCATCTACAAAAGCTGTTAGAGCAATATCAGAATCCTTCGAATGCCATAGTCCCCGATTGACGGTTCCTCTTAGATATCAAAAGATTCTTTTTACAGCATGTAAGTGATTTTCAGTAGGCCGAGCCTGATACCAAGCACACATACAGACAACATATACCAGGTCTGGTATACTGGATGTTAGATACATAAGGGTGCCAATCATGCCATGATAATGTGTAGGATCAACGGCTTTCCCTTGTGTATCCTCATCCACTTTATATTTCTCCACCATTAGAGTATCCATTGGGTCACAAGATTCCATTCCGTATTTCTTAAGTGCTTCTAGAGCATATGTTGATTGGTTTAAAAAGATGCCTCTAGGACTCTGTGAAATCTGTAGTCCTAGAAAAAAGATTTTTTGCCCATCATTGACATCTTGAATTTGGAACACATTATCTTAGAAAATTTATCACATAGTTCAGTAGTAGTAGAAGCACAAATTATATCATTAACATAGATTTGTACCAGGAGGATATCTTTGCCTTTTATGCTGATGAACAATGTGGGATCAACCGTGCCTTTGGAAAATCGTTGGGATAGCAGAAACGTTGACAATAGATCATACCACGCGCGTGGAGAATGTTTAACCCATATGCAACTTTCTTCAGTCTGTACACGTGATTAGGATTGTTTGGATCCACAAATCTGTTCGGTTGGCTAACGTAGACTTCTTCACGCAAAATACCATTCAAAAATGCCGTCTTTACGTCCATCTGATAGACGATCATATTCTTATGAGTAGCAAACACGAGAAATATCCAAACAGCTTCTAGTCTAGCCACGTGAGCAAAGGATTCTTTGAAATCAATTCCCTCTTCCTGACGGTATCCATGAGCTACCAATCTAGCCTTGTTTTTCAAGATTCCCCCAATTCATTAAATTTGACCTTATATATCCATTTTAAGGTGATAACCATCACTTTATCTGGACGAGGAATAAGTTCCCATACTTTAAGACTATCGAATTCATGTAGCTCTTCTTGCATTGCCTCAATCCAACATGACTGAGTTAGTGCATCTTTGTATGTCTTAGGTGCAACTGAAGTTAGGAAGGCATCCTAGTATTAGAACAAGGCTTGTTCTTGTAGTTGGAGTCTTGTAGAAACGGGTCTAGAAGAGACACCAATTATGTTTTGTAACAAATGATCTTTTGTCCATTTACTGAGGTGTTATGAGATTGGAGCATTTGAGTGCATAGTAGTAGGAATAACATCCGATGATAAGGATTCTTTAGAAATAATTTCTGGAATTGGAATGCCAAAATAAGGATCGTTACTCATATGTGCAACTTCAAGATCGTGCGACTCTTTTTCAGCATGGAGAGGAATTATTTGGGATTGTGATTATGGAGTGGTTTATGAGGTACTTGGAGAAGATGCATCTTAAGCAACAGTTGTTGAGAAAGGTGAACCGGTTGACTCAACAGGAGCTGGAGCTTCTTCTACAGGAACTGGAGAGGCAAAGCTAGTTGGAAGAGAGAAGAGCTCATCAAACACTGGTTGAAACACAAGATCCCATTCATGCCTCGATGGTGGTACAAATGGTGCTGAAGGAGAAGGGTTTGGAACGAGTCTTAAACTGGGTGCTGCAGGAGTCATTTCATAAAGCGCCGGTTCTAAACTGATTTGTTCAGAAGCCATAGCCGTTAGCTCATCAAAATCAACATGGATGGTTTCAATTATTTTTTGGTACATCAGTTGTAAATACGGTAAGCTTTCTTCTTAGGTGCATATCCAATGAAAATACCTATATCAGCTTTAGCTTGAAGTTTGCCCAAATTCTCACTATCATTGTTTGGGTAACAAAGTGCACCAAAAATGTGAAGGTAGGATAAATTAGGGTTTCTATCATGTAAGAGCTCATAAGGAGTTTTTCCATGGTGACGTCGTACAATGGATCAGATTTGGGTGTAACATGCGGTAGCAACTGCCTCGGCCCATATAAATAAAGGAGCTTTTGCATAGATTAATATAGTTCTAGCGGCTTCAACACGAGTACGATTTCACCTTTCAACAACACCATTTTGTTGTGGAGTTCATGCAACCGATGTTTCGTAAGAGATGTAAACCTGTTCATAGTAGTCTCACAGAGTTTGATTAACAAACTCAGTTCCATTATCTGTACGAATGTTCCTGACAGTTGCATTCAATCTAACTTGTATCATTTTCAGAAACTTGATTATAAAATCAGGAGCTTCATCCTTTGATGCTAGAAACTTCACCCATGTGAACCGAGAGTAATCATCCACAATGACGAGGATGTACTTTTTCCCATTTACACTTGCAACACGCATAGGCCCACAAAGATCCATGTGCAGAAGATATAGTTTTTCTTGATTGGTGTCTTCAGATTTAGGTTTATGTGATTGTTTCTTGCTTTTTCCCATGGCACATGCAGAACACAAATGGTCCTTTTCAAATTTAAGTCTGGGAAGACCACGTACTAGACCGTGTCTGGCCAAGTGATTAATAGCACCAAAATTCAAATGAGACAGACGACGATGCCATAACCATGACTTAGTCTTTGTGGCTTTTGACAAGAGACATATAGGAGAAGACGCCATCATATCCCCAATGGACAGAGAATACAGGTTAGTTCCTCGAGATCCTGAGAGTAAATCAACACCTTCCAGATTACGAACAAAGCATGTGTGTTTTCTGAAAGCTACTTCAAGATCTGAGTCGTAGAATTGACCAACTGAGAATAGATTGTGTCCTAGTCCTTCCACATAATAAACCCTTGAAATTGTGACGTTCCCTATCTGATAATCACCATACCCCATAATCTTCGCAACTTGGTCGTTACCGAATTTGACAGTACCGAGAAATTTATGAACGAAATTGGTGAGCTGAGAGCGATCTCCGGTCATGTGCTTGGAGCATCCGGAGTCCAAATACCACAGAACAATTTGGACAACCTGCAGTCGATAAGAGAAGAAGAAGATGGAGCAACTGAAGTATCGGATCCCCGAGATGTACCGGGTTCCATTCTGTTAGCAGTCATAGATTTTGCAACCTTAGGTTTGCTATTTTGAACAGACTTAGGTACTTTAGGTCTCCTGGTATATACTCTAGTTACTACATGTTTTTATGCAACTACTTCAAGAGGAATGGAAACCCTAAGAGGCACTTTATTAGTGGCGGTTAACCTAGTTAAAGGGCATGCATTTTCAACTAAGGTGAAAGTCCTTCCAGTAGGTTTCCATTTATATCCAATAGAGTTAAACACTTTACCAGTAGGTTTTCATTCTTTTCTCCTTTTATTTTTCTTAGAGACAGATTTAGCACGCACATTTATAGTATTCACATGATCAATTAAACACATAGCATGATTAGCATCAAACAAACATTTTATGCATACAGAACAAACAGCCTTAGCACCTTTAACAGGATGCTTAACATGTTCATTACAGACATTTTTAGAGTCAGAGTTCCTTTTATTCAAAGTAGATTTAACTTTCCTAGATTGGACATCTACTTTATTCTTCTCATTACTAGTTGGTGTTCGTGAAATCCTATCATTCTTTGTATTGCCTAAAGGCTTTGATCCGCTAGCACTAGTATAAGGGTTTACTCTTGTAGAAGACAATAGAGGTCTATTAGTTACTAGGTCAAGCTTATACATTCCTGGAGCAATAGTGGAAGCTTTTGACATTTGGGGAGCATTATCAACTATGTCCTTCCCTTTTAATTTTCTAAGATCATTTTTTAGTGCTGTTATGACAAAAACTTTTTCCTGAAGTTGAGCATTTAAATCATAAATTTCAACAAACTTTTGATTAACTTGATTAACCAAAGATTCAGTTTGTTCTTTAGCACGAACACATGTTTGTTTAATTGAATCATAAAGTTGTTTATATGTCTATTTCAAATGCTCATTTTTAGTAATTAGTATTGTAACCCTATGTTCCAGTTCAATGTTGATAGTCTCAATTTCATCGAAGTCCTTTCTCATACTTTTACTGGTAGAAGTTTCATTGACACGCTTAATGTGTGCTTTCAACTTCTTGATTGTCGTGTCTTTTGCTTGAAGCTCAACTTTCAAATTGTTTAATTCAAACAATTGATCAAATAAAGGTTCAGTTTGGTTGAGTTGCATTGCAATTTCAAGAGAAATGCAGTGTTGTTCAAGTTCAGAAAATCTTTTTGAAAGTCTATTATACTTATCTTTTTCAACCATGTTGTGTAGTTTGATAAGCTCAGCTTTAAGTTCGAGACACTTGTTGCACCTTTCCACATAATTAACAGAATCATTCATTGCAACAAAATAATTCACATTCACAGAAGTATTATTATCTAACGAAGAATTCACAACAGTATTCACAATATCTTGATAAATGATTTGATCTAAGAGTCGATCGTTTTAAATAAAAAATTGTTTCTTTTGAATTTCAAAACACTGTTTGTCTACATGATACTGTTGAACATCAACTTCCATCTGGTTAAAAACTGTTTGTACTTCTTTTACATCATTTAAAAGATCTTTATCAAAAACATTGAATATGCCTTTTAAGGTCTATACATATGGAATTATTTCTTTTAGAAAAACAGCTTTAGTGTGTTCAAACCCCCATTCCCCTTTTGTTAAAGCATTAGGCGTGATCTGCTTTTTCACCACATTATTAAATTGGCCAAGATGGTATTTAAGCTTTTTAAGGCTTGTATTTACCAGGCTTACCTTAGGAAGTTCCCGAGGAGCCTTAATTTTGACAGGCGAAGAAGCAGATTGGTCAGTATTAGGGTGTGAAGGTTGTAACCGGAAAGCTTGGTTATCAGACAGTTCTTGTTGTGGGACAAAACGTTTACCAAAATCTTTAAATAATCGATTTAACTCAGCATAATTAATTGGTTTAATGTTAACTTTCTTTTCTAAAACCAATGGATCACTTTGTTTTAAAAGCATTTTTGATCGACTCTCTTCCTCAAGCATCAAAGTCTCTTCAGAATCAACAATTGAAATCACATTAGTTTCCTTAGCAATAACACTACCATCATAAAGAATTGGCCTAATCTGCTGAGCTTTCTTAAGTTAGAAAGGATTTTGAAAACCAAGAGCTTGTTTTAGGTTGTTATCATAAAAAACTTGTGGTTTCGTGATCATATGTACGGTTTGTGCCGATTAACCCATTTTGTTAATACAAATAATGTCTAAAAACGTTATTTATATTTTTCGACCTCTCAACGTTTTGATAATAACAAAATGTAAAAACGTTTATGATAAAATCAAACGTTTATAAATTATTAATCGTAAAATTCCATTTCTAAGATTAGTAATCATGTAAGGTATGAACAAACAAATCATTAAGCATGATTAGTGATCAAGAAAATATTTTTCTCTTATCCATTACATTTTTACAAAAGATTTTCACAAAATTAATTATACAAAATTTTTTATAATTAAAAGAAAAGTTTTATTAAAAACTTAAAATTTGAAATTCAAATTTTCCTCCCAAAACGGAAGCTTCTACACTAGATACAACCTTCCTCACAAAAAGACAAAAAAGGGAGCGGAGTCTAGGTGGCAGCCCCCTTATAGGCCTGACGGCCCCCTTATATATATGGGACCGCAGGGACCGCCACCAGTTACCGTTGGCTTTTCCTGTCTATAAATATTGGTCCACCCCTTGTTGAAAATTATTCCTCTTTGCACGAAATTTTTAGTCTCTTCTTTCTCTCTCTAAAACTTATTTCTCCCACTAAAACTCTTGATCACTAACATACTTAGATCTTGTTTCAAGTGATCTAATCTCTTCTTCTCATCTCTTCCCTCTCATTCAAGTGCAAGAGAAGAACACTCGTATTCGTCAAAAAACGAAGTGTTAATTAGTGATCTCTCATCTTTTCTTCTAAGTAACAAACCTCTATTGTATTTATCTTGTGTATTTGTGTGATTTGAATATTATGTAGATCCAATTGTGCAGATCTTGTGAGTGTGTATATCTTGTGAAGTGGTAGATTGGTTCTAGCTAAGATTAGGACTCGACATTTATCTTAGTGTCAGAAAATAAGGTAAGCGACGTGTAAACGGTTTTCTCCACCTAAAGGGAGCTTGTTGACATAGTGAACTCTCGAGTCGGATACTCGGGGAGTAGAGTAGGGCGAAGATGTGCTACGTAGCTGAACCACTATAAAATCTTGGTGTCTTGGTTTGGTTGTTTCTTTCCTTATCTCTTTATATTATTATTGTTGTTATCTAGTTTTAGTTTAGATAGTTATTGTTTGTTCATATTGTGAATTGGTTGAACCTATAACTTAGATCTAAACATTTTTTAAAGTAAATTTTTAAAAACGTAAAACAAACATGTAAACTATTCAACCCCCCCCCTTCTAGTTTCCATACATTTTACAAACAATATTGTCCAATTCTTTAACTTTCTTTTCCAAAGCAATCTCTTTATCAATATTTCTAGCTTCTTTTTCCTTGGATTCGTTTTTGAAAACATTAAATGTTTTTATTAACGATTATTTTTCTTTTAATTTTTCAGAAAGAGTTTGTTTAAGAGAGTTAATTTCCTTTTCAAAATCCACAAACTGTACATCTTTAACCTGAATTATATCATTAATTATCAGCTTTTCTCTAGTACTTAAATCCATATTTTCTAGCAATTTTACCCGTTCTTTGTATCTTTTAAGCTCAGCAGATAGGGTTTCATTGGCAAGTAGATTGTCCTCATTAACCTTGTTACAATTAGTTACTTGATTTGACAGTTGTTCAAACACAGATAATATCATAGCATCTTGTTGTGTAGAAGAATTTGTATCCTGAACAGCTGCATTTTATGTTTCAAGCAAATACTAAAAGTAAGGAATGATATTGCTATCACTGGTTATCTCATTCTCTGGATAATTCACAAGATGTGTTTGTTCAGAATACGACATCTATTGCATACTTTGATTTAGCATATTATTATTAGTGTTGTCAGAGTATGGTACCTCGAAGAGAACATCTGAACCGTAACTAGATAAATTGGCCATAAGAATTGCTTTGGCTGTAGAGATCTTGTCACGGTCAGAATCATATGCATCTACATTATCGGCTTGATAAGCTGCAGTGTGTGTAATGACTGATTGTGTAACTGGACCTTCTGCAACACTAGGGTCTGCCAAGAATTCCAATTCTTCCTCATTTAGAACTTTACCCTTTCCTGAGCTTCAACCAATAGAACTTTATCCCTGAACCACGTAGCATCTCTTTTCCTCTTTGGCTTTGGGTACTGTCTTGCCATGTGACCCTCCCCTTGACAGTTAAAACACTTTACAACCCTTTATTGACCTAAATAGTTCCCTCCTGTTCCTGAAGTATTAACTATTATTCCTGAAGTACCAACAGCATAAGAATTTTGTCTCCCACGAAGTGGTTGAATAGTCACCCATCCATCATGAATAGTTGCTTGTTGTCTTGGGCTGGATGAGTTTCTTTGCTCATTGTTGGTAGATGGGAAAAGAGATGTGACGACAGTAGACAGAAATGACATCATTTTTTTAATGGAATCAATTGGGTCATCTCCTTGCTTAAACACAGGAACTGCAAGACCAGAGTCTATCTAAGGAAATTCAACCATATGTGTTTGTTGATTAACTATGGAGATAGTATATTCAGTTTGAGGAACAAATGGTGGTTGTGGACAAGCCTCTTGATGAACGGTAGATGCGTAAGCATTTGGATACGATGTTGACGGATAAGAAATTGCAAAAGGTGTGGATGGATAAGTAGTTGAGTAATGTTGTGTGGGAGGAATTGATTCATAATGAGGAGACTGAGATGGTGAAAACTGTTGTTAGAACTGAGGATCGTTGTATGGGTATTGATAAGCGTTGAAGTGAAATGGTGTCATATGATGGTTAGCAACTAATGCAAGTAGATCTTGATTGCATTCACGTATAATACGAACTTCATTTGCATGGAGTTCGTGTTGTTTAAGATATGCATGAAGCTGATCAAAGTTGGTAGTATGCAAATCTTTTACAAGCTTGACATCAGTCATAAACTTACTTCATTAAGGTGGGAGATTGTTTAAGAACTTGGTATTGACTTGAGATTGCTCCAATTTCATTTTGTAAATGTTCATGTCATTGATCAGCTGAGTAAATCTCAAGTAATACCTATGAAGTGATTCCCCCTTGATGTGAGCAAACTTATCAAATGCATCATACAATTTACACTCCCTTTCATGGTTTATGAATAAGGTACCTTGCATTAGTAGTTGAACTCTTTCCCATAGATCCTTGGCAACTCTGTGATGATTAACAAGTGAATATATATCAGTTGGTAGACCTTGAAGAATGATATTAGTTGCCTTCATATCACAATCAGCTTGAATTTTCTCTGTAGCAGACAATTCAACATATTTCTTTGTCCTGGTCACCCCATTTTCTTTAATCGTAGGCTAAATGAGTGGACCGTTTTCAACTGATTCAAGTATCATTCTTCCATTCTCTCTGTTTTGCATGTAAAGTTCCATTATACTTTTCTAAGAATCATATAGGTCTTTGTCCAACATTGATGGACGATTGTCAGCACCAGAGAGTATCATGTACTCAACAAGAGTATTCTTTTGTCCAAGTGGAATTATTGAATCCATGTTTGACTTTAAATGTGATAAGATGAGAATAGATAACTTTTTGATCGTTCAATGATAAGAGGTTGTTGTGTTAAATTGTTGTTTGTTTTAAGTGAATGAGTCTAAAGATTACACGGGATTTTACAATTCTTGATAAAACCGAGAAAATAATTGAATACTTCACAGGATTTTACAAATCACAGAAAAAATCGTATAAATCTCCAAGGCAATAAGGTATAAATCTCCAAAGGAAAGTGTAAAAGTCACCCAAGTGTAACGTATAAATCGCCTTAAGAAAACTTGTATAAATCGCCTTTTGAAGAATGTATAAATCGCCAGATTTTATAATGGTATAAATCGTTGGATTTTCAACCCGTATAAATCTATGGATTTTGTAATGGTATAAATCGCTGGATTTTCAACACGTATAAATCACTGGATTTGAAACACGTATAAATTGCTGGATATACACACGTATAAATCGCCGAATCCAAACACATATAAATCGCTAGATTTAACACGTATAAATCGCCAGAATAAAAAACGTATAAATCGCTGAATTCAATACGTATAAATTTCTGAATTCAAACAATGTGTATAAAAAGCTGTCTTCAAACACTTCAAATCACTTAAAACACAATTTTTGACGTTTTTACTTAAATTTTCTTGAACAACTAACTATTCTAACCCTAGTAGAAGCGTAAAAACATAAACTTTATGAAGTTTAACACAAAAATTTCCAAATCAAGATTTTAGACACAAAAACAAGTTCGAACAAAAAATACTTAAAAAGATGAAGATTTTTTAATGTTTTCAAAGTTATGCTTTTAAACCTAGCTTATACTAAGATAGATAAACAAGAAAGTACTAATCATTATGGTATTAGAACACACAAAAGATGAAATCTTTTGTTAGAGTGTTCGAACCAAACGCACACAAGAACAAGTAAGAAAAACGCACACAAAACCAAACTATATCACCCCATATCTCTTGATACCAATTAAAGAATACTAGATTATCTAATCTCACACACAAATAAATAAAGAACCAGAGAGAGAAAGGGAGGGATGAACACTTCTAGAGAGAGAAAGGAAAAAGGAAAATATTAGATTAGTAAAATGAGTAGTGAACAACCAACCCTCTCCAAGGTGTGGAGAGGGGTATTTATATCCTAGAGTGGTCGGCCATATGGACCCTTAGTGGGTTCATAATTAGATTTGGGCCTTACTAGACTATTTAGTTTCCAAATATTACTATACGAGCTATCAAACGATATAATGGAAGTGACCGACACTTTTTGTGTTCCTAACACCCATCATTGATATCTTAAATTTTGAACACATTATTTCAGAAAATGTTTCACAAAGTGACGGATTAGTAGAAGCAAATATTATATCATCTACATAGATTTGTACCAGTATGATGTGTTTGCCTTTTTTTGGAGTTAATAATGTAGGATTAACCGTGCCTTTGGAGAACTTTTGAGATAGTAGAAACGAAGACAACAAATCATACCAAGCCCTTGGTGCCTGCTTTAACCCATAAAGAGCCTTCTTAAGCTTGTACACATGATTGGGATCATCTTGATCTACAAATCCATTTGGTTGGCTGACATAAAATTCTTCATGTAATATACAATTTAAGAACGTCGTCTTGACATCCATTTGATAGACGACCATGTTCATATAAGCGACATATGCAATAAAGAAACAGATGGCCTCTAGTCGTGCAACTAGAGCAAAAGATTCTTCAAAGTCGATGCCCTTTTCTTGATGATATCCCCTTGTTACTAATCGAGCCTTGTTTTTCAAAACACCTCCTATTTCGTCTAATTTTACCTTGAAGATCCATTTCAAAGTGATTACCATGACACGATCTGGACGAGGAACGAGCTCCTAAACTTCAAGATGTTCGAACTCATTTAATTCTTCTTGCATGGATTCAATCCAACAAGATTCTTTCAAAGCTTCTTTATAATTCTTTGGTTCAACGAAAGAAAGGAAAGCATCAAAGTAGCAAAACAGGGCTTCATTTTGTAGTTGATGTCTTGTAAAGATAGGTCGTGAGGGATTGCCAATTACATTATCCAGCGGATGATCCTTGGTCTATTTACTGAGGTGTTTAGGTGGTTGATTGACTGAGTGCACATTAGTTGGAATAACATCCCTTAAAGAAGATTCTTTAGATGTTGGTTCTGGAATTCGAACACCAAAGAAGGGATCATTATCTAATTGTGCAACTTCAATATCGTGAAACTCTTCTTCAACACCGGAAGGAATAACTAGAGGTTATGTTTCTTGAGGGGATTGTGAGGTACTTAGAGATGGTGCATCTGATAAACTGATGTTAAGGAAGGTGAAACAGTTGAATTAGCAGGATCTGGAGCAACGACTGCAGGAACTAAAGAAGCAACACTAGGTGGAGGATTGAAGTACTCATAAAATATTGGCTGAAACAAAGTTTCCTAGTCCTTCTTTGTTGGTAGGACATATGGTGTTGGAGAAGTAGGGTTCGACACGAGTCCTAAACTGAGTGTTCCAGGAGTCAAGAGTTGAGGCCCAGGTCCTGAACTGAATTGTTCAGAAGCCATAGATGTCAGCTCATCAAAGTCAACATGTATGGTTTCCATAATTTATCTAGTACGTCTATTGTAAATCTAATAAGCCTTCTTTACAGGAGTATATCCAATAAAAATACCAACATCAGCTTTAGCTTTCAGCTTGCCCAAATCTTCACTGTCATTAGTTGGATAGCAAAGTGCACCAAATACATAAAGATAGGAAAGATCTGGTTTTCTGTCATGCAGTAGCTCATATGGTGTTTTTCCATGATGAAGACATATTAAAGAATGGTTCTAGGTGTAACAAGCTGTGCCAACTGCTTCTGCCCACAGAAATAATGGTGCATTTGAATAAATCAACATGGTGCGAGCAGCCTCTACTAAGGTCCGGTTTCGTCTTTCGACAACAACGATCTGTTGTGGAGTACGAGCCACGGATGTTTCATGAGAGATACCGACGTCTTCATAACAGCTACGCAGAGTTTGATTGACAAATTTTGTTCCATTATCTATGCGAATATTCCTGACAGTTACGTTTAGGCGAACTTGCATCATTTTAAGAAATTTGATGATGAACTCAGGAGCTTCATCTTTCAATCTTAAGAACTTAACCTATGTAAACCGAGAATAATCATTAACAATGACTAGAATATACTTCTTCCCATTAATACTTTTGACACGCATTGGCCCACACAGATCCATATGCAACAGATAAAGTTTTTCTTGGTTGGTGTGTTCAGATTTTGGTTTATGAGAGTGTTTCTTGCTTTTTCCCAATGAACATGCAAAACAAAAGTGATCTTTTTCAAATTTTAGTTTTGGGAGACCTTTAACAAGACCTTGTTTAGCTTGTTGATTAATGGTAACAAAGTTCAAGTGAGAAAAACGTTGGTGCCATAACCAAGACTTAGTCTTAGAAGCCTTTGACAAGAGATAAATAGGAGAAGACTTCATCATATCGCCAATGGAAAATGTATATACATTAGTTCTCTGAGATCTCGAGAGTAGATCAACACCTTCAAGATTGCGAACAAAACATGTGTGTTTATGAAAAGATACTTGATGTGCGGTCGCCGTAAGACTTCTACATGAAGTTTTACAGCTCCCTAGGCAGAGTACCTAACTGTTGTAGTGGTAGTATAGGCAAGACTTGGGGGTTGTTATCGTTCTCTAGGAAATAGGTTAGGAAGGCTTGATCACGGTCTAACAGAATTCTAGGGGTTAAGAGAAGATTATTTTTGTATTTTTGTATTTTATAGAAAGCAAGTAAATCAATGGTTTAAGAGGTTGGTTGTTTAACTAATTACTAAACTAATTTTAATCTGTACTACAGGTAATACCTTTATAATAATTAAATATATTTACTTAATCATGCATTACTTATCAGATTGCTTCTCCTAATCTGGTTGCCTTGTCATACTTGTGATGATTTGTGTAAGTATTTCCTAGGTCATGAACGGATTACACGAACCGACCGTCTATTTAATATTTTGTTAGGGCAACGCACAAGTAAGGTAGTATGAAGACTATTACAAGACCCCTAAGAGTATATTAAATGCTTGTGAAATATCTTAAAAGAGATCAACCATATAAGGGGGGTAATGTAGTATGAAGACTGTTACCCGATTGTATCCTTTCTACGCACTCGCGTTTCCCTAGATGTGTCTACAGCGATACAGACAAAAGCTGGTTTTCTAAAGCCTAACACGCACATTCATCAACAAGAATCAATAGTAATAGGATCTACAATCTGACTTTCATGCAATCATAAGCAAATACAAAGGTTTAGCCTCGCATGTTATAATGAAAGCAAGAAGATAAATCAATCACACAACACATAGACATATTGAATGATGAATGATAAATAACCTTACTTGAATTAAAACATGGATCCAAGGTAGTACAATAGGGTTTTGCAGCCCTAAAAACAACCTATGAAGCTGCTACAAAAGCTAGGGTTCGTCTCCTTAAAGTTATACAAAGTTACACACTTAAAACCCTAAAATTGGTTTTGTATATATAGAGATATCGCTGCGACGGCGTCGTTTTGTACTCCTGATGCCATCGCCACGTAGATGGTTCTAGATCCACTTTAAGTCAGCCACGTCCTGACGCCATCGCTGAATCTCTGAGGCCGTCACCATGAATGTCATGACTTCGTTGCTTTATGGTTGTGATGTCGTCTCCAGGCTCTAAGTGAATAATTCTTCATGGTTCTTGGTGTAGAGTCGTAGTCTTGTCCGTTTCTTCTCCAAATGAGCCAAAGTCACGTGTATTTCCTCCAAATGACATCCAAGTGCTAAAAACCTAAAAATAAACGATTAAGCACATAATCTGGGCATATTTGCATGATTTAAAGGGTTAAATGACCCCAAAATAGTGTATAAAATGACACCTCATCAATACCTCTACACTTGGGTTTGCTTGTCCTCAAGCAAATGGGTTTTTCTACCTAGACAATAGCAATATGAGGGTCATTTAACCTACTCTTTAAAAGCATTTTACAACACAACCTTCTAGACCTCGTAATTAAAAGCACAGAAAGTATATACTAGCACCTCACATAAGTGTTTGAGATTCTCTCTTTCACTCGGGTGTATAATAAATTATAACAACTATAGGAAACGGAAGATCAAAACTTACTACCTGTCATAGCATATAAATTACCATAGGCTTGGTAAAGGATCAAACCTCCACCGCTTAGGCGCAAGTATTATTCATGACTATCTAAGAGGTCTTTTAAAGGGTTGTGGGGTGTAGGTGAATTTTGGGTGAAAGGGTTAGCCAATTATTTATAAGAATACACGTTGGTTTGGTTGCTAAGCCAAGACTCCGAAAAAGATATACAAACTCTACAAAACTCTACACCAATCTCTTTTTTTTCTTTTCTCGACTCTAATATAAACATAGACATAAGCAAATGGCAGCCGATACATTTTTTATTTTTTTATATTATTTTTTTATTCTTTTCTTTTCTTTTTCTCATTTTTTTGTAACTTTTGTCCTGCCATTGCTTAAACATATAATACATCATGGGGGTTTATAGATACACCCCCACACTTGAACTTTTACATATTCGATTATTTACAATCTAACCAATGACCCGATTTAAGTTGGATCAAAATAACATGAAGCTTATTGAGCTCTATTGGGGGTAATAAATTACTTCTTCCCTAATTCTTCATAAGATGAATACTACCATGAATCCCAATCGGCCCAAAATAGTATTTACAAGGATAAGGACTTAGCAACCGTGTACTCAAATAATTAACTTGGGTTAAAACAATAATGTACTAAAGGTGAGTACATACAAGATAGGCTAAGGAGATTTGGGTGTAACGATTGGTTTAAGGGTTAACAATGCTCTTCATTAATAGTCCGGTATAACCAGAAAATTACGAGAACTATGAAAAAGGATAGGCTCGGAGGGTTGTACTAGGGGTATCCTGCACTAAAAATGAGTGCATGGCAAGGGTGTGGGATAGTTATATAGTCGATGTGACCGTAATAACAATTACAGGTTTAAAACATGTGTTTAGATTCCTAGTGCCTGCCTTAATCAGCAAATCCTAATCTACTATGCGGTCCTCAGGATGGCGAACACAAAAAACAAGTTTTAGAATTTAATATACTACCGGTACACTCATATAATTTAATACTAATATCAATGCTCTAGAAAAGGCGACCTAGACCATACGTACACATCCGTAACGACGGAATAGACACATATGACTGCATTCGAACCTTAACTCGAGAAAGCTAAAGGTATAAATTATCTTGGGTATCAATAATGGATACCCGAATTCCTAAAGATCTAAAGGCGAACCTCACATTTTTGGGGTGGAATTTTGAGGGTTTTTGTGCTAGTCATACACATTCCTATCCATGAGACGCTATTAATACTTGGTTTTCGTCGGTATGTGTCATAAAAAAATTTAAATTTGGGTCAAAATTACCTTTTTATGCTATGTTTTGATATATTACCCATCATTTTAAGGAACAAAGCAAATGGCAAATGAAGGAATAGTTTCTAAGGCTTATTTCCCCCTACACTTAAGTTGAACATTGTCCCCAATGTTCTATAGAAGTACCCGTAAAAACGAATAAAGGGAAAAGAAAACAAGTAAAAGAAACTAGTACTCCCCTGGTTTGCTCAATAATGGAGAAGAAACATGCGATAACTGGTTAAATCGTCCTCCAAGAATCATCCAATGAAACTTCCTAAGAACTTCCAAGCTTCTTCTCGTCAAATATAACCTGTAATCAAAGACAAAAACAACTATACCAAGCATAAAATCAGCGGGATAGATAAGTATACAATGAGAGTTTAGGGTTTCGACTCTATAAAAGCAGTAAAGATAGGATGAGAGTAATGATATAATTATAGGTTTTCTGCAGGTTTACAAAAGAATTACAAATTATAAATATTGCACATTTTATTTTTCAGAAATACTTAAAAAAAAAATTGAATTTTTACATAGCTGGAGACGCGATGCCGTCTCTAGCGTCTGTGAAAATTTCTTCTTCGTTTTTAATGAGAAATTTACTACATGCAATTTTATTAGTCAAATCTAAAGAAAGCACTGCATAAAAACCTGAAATTAATCAAAACAATCATATGACTCGAAACTGACATGAATTAATCTAAATAATTTATTTTAAATGTTTGAATTGGTTCTAAAAACCGGATATTTCCCCTACACTTATTTTGTTACAAAATATCTTTGATTGCAAATAAGACAGAGTTATAAACAAACAAAGCATGATTACAAAATAATTCAAACATAATAAAATAAACAATAAAGAATTAAAACACAAGACACTCCTAATTTGCGGGAAAAGTAAATATTGGGTTGCCTCCCAAAAAACACTTTTCTTTATTTACGAGTCTTGTAGCTAGACTCGAAGTCACACGTGCTTACGTGACTTCATGAATGCTTGCATGTCCATGAATGAGCTATTATTTCATACTTTCATACACTTGGTATTCGGGACCTAGGTTCAAACAGTTTTTGTTCATAAATTTGTTCTTTTTATACGCATTCTTGAACCTGTTAGTTAGATCTCTTTAATTTAGCACAAGGATGGGTAGGATCTTACTCCATGATACGTGCCCCCAGTATTTAAACCTAGGTATGATGCGTGGCATTTGGAATGTGTAATTATCAAAAATCCTATTGAAAGACATTAATCTCTTAGCGCAATCATATTTGAGTTTAGTGATTTTCCTAAAGGGTTTACCCATTACAACTTCAGCCTTATTTATCTGAATAAATTCTCCTATGTCTTCTAATACCACAAAATCCATGATGTAGGTGAAGTTCCATACGAACATGTAGACATCCCTAACATCAACAACTAAGTTTTTCCCTGTACTTTCTAATCCTTCTACCATT
Organism: Tanacetum coccineum; assembly: GCA_026074375.1. Lineage (NCBI taxonomy): Eukaryota > Viridiplantae > Streptophyta > Magnoliopsida > Asterales > Asteraceae > Tanacetum > Tanacetum coccineum. The sequence goes on along the minus strand of BQNB010000033.1, from coordinate 204,412 downwards.
ATAGTGTTGTAGGCTTTACGCGTAATAATGTTGATTGGTAAGAAGAGGTCAAAGTAAGTGACATACTTCCTAAATCCAATCATACATTAGAATGCCAAGTCATCCCCATCGAAACTATTAATTGCCTTTACTCGGTGTAGCATTCCAACATTTTCGTACTCAATTAATTCATTAAGTACTTCACCATCATCCGAATCATTGTCTGAATGAGGAAAGGGAGAAATAAGGGACGTGTCAACCGATTCATCATCGAACTCAAGGTCATTTATATTAGTCTCATTAGGTTGGTTGGTGAAGTTATTAAGGAATCGTTCAATACTCTCTAAGCGAGAGTCAACAAAGGCCGAAATTCTTTGTAGCTCATGGAGCTCTCAGACGGCTTGTACGCGCAACGCAGCTGGTAAGACAGAACGATTACTGGTTGGTGGTGGATTCGCGTTCTCCATAATAAAGAATGGAATAGTCACTGAAAATTATGAACAAATACACAAAGAAAAGATAGACTACGAGAAAGCTAATATACGAAATTAAAGTCTCACTTGAAAGGATTCAAGTGAGTAGAACTAAGTTAAACAATGATCAAAACCTAACTATTCCCCATGCAGTGGCGCCAAAAACTTGATGTGCGATCGTCGTAAGACTTCCACACGAAGTTTTACAACTCCCTAGGCAGAGTACCTAACCGTTGTAGTAGTAGTATAGGGAAGACTTGGGGGTTGTTATCGTTCTCTAGGGGAATAGGTTGGGAAGGCTTAATCACGGTCTAACAGAATTCTAGGGGTTGAGAGAAGATTATTTTTGTGTTTTTATATTTTATAGAAATCAAGTAAGTTAATGGTTTGAGAGGTTGGTTTGTTTAACTAATTACTAAACTAATTTTAATCTATACTATTGGTGATAACTTTATGATAATTAAATGTATTTACTTAATCATGCATTAATTATTAGATTGCTTCTCCTAATCCCATGCCATGTCACACTTGTGATGATTTATGTAAGTATTTTCTAGGTTATGAACGGATTACACGAACCCGTCGTCTATTTAATATTCTGTTAGGGCAACACACAAATAAGGTAGTATGAAGACTATTACAAGGCCACTAAGAGTATATTAAATGCTTGTGAAATATCTTAAGAGGGATCAACCATATAAGGGGGTAAGGTAGTATGAAAACTGTTACTCAATGGTATCCTTTCTACGCACTCACGTTTCCCTAGACGTGTCTACAGCGATACAGACAAAAGCTGGTTTTCTAAAGCCTAACATGCACATTGATGCGTATTTTCTTTTAAATATATATTTACTCAAGTTTTAAATTTATAAAACTTGATCTACATGACAACGCACTAACAGGCAGAGAACCTGATCGTGGGTAGTACAAAATGGTAAATCTGAGGTCGTCTCAAGAGCTAAGTTGTAATTAGTTTTAACTTGAAATGTCACATTTATTTATTTTTATTTGAATTAACCATAAAAGTAAATACTAAAATTAAAGGAGTTGGAGATATCAGGAGAGAAAACGTGCTAGCCTAGTTACTTCATTACTACTGTTACGAATACGTTTTCCTGTGCAATGTTAAACTATGGTTTCATTTAGTAGTTTCTAAGGTCGATAGACTTGAATAGGTGAATTTTGTCTATCTTATACTCCCTGCGATTCCGAATCAGTTTAAATCGTATAGGAGGTAGGTTATCCAAGTTGTAGTGATTAATCCTAACTATTCCCCAAACTTATCTAATAACCTATATAGATTATTAACCCCATCTAAAAGAGTTCCTATGCTTTTAAAGTATATTAAGTGACAAGGGCAGAGGCCAGTTAGTTCTTACACTAGGGACGAAGTGTAAAATCCTCCCTAGTATCCGATTGATCCCATATTGACTTGGTAATCTAATAATGGCTCAAACAAGATCCAAACCACCTACAATACTACTAAAACCTAGGGTTACACGATAGTCAAGGAATATCTAATGAAACCATAATCTAACAGGAAACAAACATCATAACAATAGTAACTACATAACTAGGCCAACACTTTAAGTGCTTAGCTGCTCATAGTAACGGAAACACAGTAATAAATAGAACTAATCATAGGTTGAAAGCTCATAATTCTTAAAGTATTCGTATTTGAATGATTAAATACAAAAAGTAAGTAAAGTGTGATCTTCCTTGTACTCCAGGTGGAATTCTTTAAAGGTCGGAAGCCTTTGTCGCCTCTCCAATTGGCTGTGGAGGAAGTGATGTCAGAATAGTTGAATGAGGCCTCTATTTATAGGTTTCGAACATGTTACAACGTAACCAATAAAAGTGTTACGCCGTAACCTTCATACACGACATTCCATAATTAAGCACTTGTTATGGCGTAACCAGTTATGGTGTTACGCCGTAACCTTCAAATAGTTTCCATAGCACGTGATCTTCTTTCAATATATGTGGATCTTCATGGTTACGGCGTAACCATAAGGTGTGCTACACCGTAACTCTATCTTTGGTAAGATTTCCTTCCATCTACATGGTTACGACGTAACTAGATATGGTGTTACGCTGTAAAGTCGACCTTGATCTTCGAACTTGCTTAATTTATGTTACGGTGTAACCATTTATGGTGTTACGCCGTAACAACTTTGAATAATTGCACGTTAAGTCCTTTTTCCCTTGTTTTTTGTCATTTTCTTGCATTTCTCCTAAAAACTTCAAAATGATAGAAAATATCTCGTTTTCGAGTATTAGTGAAACATTTGCAGGTAATATAGGGGGTAATTTGACACTAAAAAGTATTAAATATTTGATGTTATCGAATATCCCCCCCACTTAACTTCTGCTTGCCCTCAAGTAGAACATGTTAGAACATTTTATAAAAAGATTTATCAGATATAATTCCAAGAAATGAATCTATAAAACACTTATGCTATGAGTCATTAAAGCCGAACACCTCACGAAAAGGGGAAAAAAAGTCACTCAACTCTCCAGTAGTCTAAGTGTTTCAATTTCGGGGTGATCGCTTAATTGCACAGTTATAGCATGTATTCTATCATAGCTTGGAAAGTACACAAATCTGCACCAGTAAGAATTAGGGTCTAAATCATTCTTAAAGGCGACAAGGGTAATATGGTTTTAAAGGGTGATAAAGTGGTTAGGATAGACATGGGATACACATTTAATGGTTGTTAATATAAAAACACAAAACGAATAGTCAAGTAAAAGTCTAAGGTATCCATTACCGGCTATTGTCTACCTATAGTCCAAGTCCTTTGGTGCGAAAATCTGTTCATATCGTCACGATGGGTTAGCTAATAATGAGATGTTGCGAAGCATGCTAACCCATTCTTCACTCATCGGATGGCTTATAGTTGCACCATCCTCTAAAACACTAGGTGGCTTATAGTTGCACCACCTTTATATTTGTTGGTTTTATAACACATAACCAACATCAGGAGTTATACACTAAAGTGGCTTATAGTTGCACCACTTTTTATTTATATTTTTTTATTTTTTTTGTACATAATAATACATCCCCCCACTTGAGATAAACAGTATCGAAAGTGATAGAACTGGGGGGTCTTCATATGATCAATAATATGTCATCATTAATAGTGCCAATCTTTGAACTTCATTTTCCTGAACCATGGACTTAGGTAGCCAGCAATTTCAACACATAGATATTTACAGACTACAAGGTAGGCGAAGGTGAAATGGTGAAACAAAACATATATAATGGGGTAAAAATATATATTGGCTCAACATGGGTGATCTAGGGGTATCTTGCACTAATAATGAGTACAACAAAAGGGTTTTATCACGGGAGGTCGACAAGTCAAAGTAACAAGTCGATGAACACAAACATATATAGGCTATTTGGGTGATTTACTAAGTGTTGCCTTCTTGAACTATCTATTCCTGCTAATTAATTAGGTCTCAAAATGATGTACATGCCAAGTTCTAAAGTCTACAATACTACCGGCACACTTAAGATTTTGGTGGATATTTGAATAATATGATGGAAATGGAATATTAGGCATAAATCTCACCAAGTAATAATAAAGGGTAATGTGCATTCGGCAAAGATTAATTCTAGTTATTTAAGAAAAACATGTCAAAAATTTTAAAATTGGCATAATTTTTAGAGAAAATAAGAAAATCGAAGGCAAAACATACGTCAAGTATTAGTTCTACTCCTATCCCCCCACTTGAATTGTATAATGTCCCTATTGTACATTAAGTAAATAAAAAGGAAAGAGTAGAATTAGGACAAGAAACTCCCTGAGCTTTGCTTTGAGATTTGAAATTTGGCGGAAATTTTTAGATTATCTCCGTCTTCAAGCAAGCTCTTAATCCCTTGTGATCACAAAAACAAACCAAAGCATAAAATCATTCTACAAGAATTATGAAGTGTACAGGAAATACAAGCCTAACTCACTTTCGTAGGAATCACGGTTACATTTAGCATATGCAACAAGCCTTTTAAACCACTTGGTGGCCCAAGTGGACGAGTATAGTCTCGTGAGGGATTCTAGAAAACATACCCACAAAGTCCATTTATGTATACAAGGTTTAGACATATTTAAAACTTAAATTTTGAGGTTTTCAGAAGAAGGTTACGGCGTAACTCCGATGGTTACGTCGTAATCATGTTGTATGAAAAATTTTAAGTTTTTTTTAAAGACTTACGGCGTGACCGTGAAATAGATTACGTCGTAACGGATATGGTTATGGTGTAACCTTAAGTTGTTACGCCGTAACTGCTGCAGATTCAGTAGAGTTACCACATTATTATGAGTCAAGCCGGTCTTAATAATTGCCTCTTAGCTGCTGGATCCTGCAAAACAAAGTAAGAAACATGCAAACCAACTAGAGCAAAAAGGAAATTTCATTAAATAAAGAACGGTTTGTCTCCCGACAAGCACTTTTGTTTATTAATGAGTATTTAAGTTAGACTCATTCCTACTCTACGTCTCTTCATTTGGTTCATTTTCTATTTTTTTCTACTCCTTATCCCTCCAATAATCTTTGTGTATTCTTTCCTTAGTCATTTTACATACCTTTCCAAAGGCTACTCTTACCCAGTCGTCAAAGCTTAAGTCTTCCCATTCTAAAGTTGTTCGCTTATCATCATTACTACTTTCCCAATACTCTTTGTTCTCCCTAGAGTTGTTTCCTCCATCATATTCATTGAAATAAGGGTTATATGAAGCCCACTTGGTGCACATGTCTTTTTTCCACTGGCAAATTGGTTTACACCAATATCTCCTTTTGGTATTGGAAAGATCTTTTGAGCTACTATTTATTATCTCTGCCCTTATATCAGCGATGTTGGGTGTTATCCTGGGAAACTCTTTTATGTTTAAGATTTTAGTTTTTATAAAGACCTCTCTAGCCCCCAGGCTATATCTTGTGATCTCAGCTTCTTCATTTAAAATTGGTGGTGATTCTGTATAGGGCATTCCTAGTAACTTGTTCCTTCTTTGCTTGTATGCTTCATCATCAGGGTCAATGAATCCGGTGTACAATGTAGGTTCTAGGTAGTCAATGATTCCTTCCAAATCATCCTTATCTTTGCTAACCCCTGAAAACCATTCTTCAGGTAGCTTGTTAACCATTGCCTCGATTATCGCTCTTGTCTTGGTCTCCCCACATGATAAGGGTCCTCTTGATCTTCCGTTATAATCTTTTCCCTTGTTTGTCTTCCAAGTTTACTATCCTAGTATTTTTGAAGGATCCTTTCTTTTGTTATATCGTTTATTTTACCGTACCTTGCCCTTACCTAATTTGTACAGCTTAATCCTTCCTATTCTAAGTCTATGTTATCATCATCGTTCGTGCTTTTCCAGTAATGCTTCATTTTGTTATTTGGGATTCCTCCTCCATCACATATATCATGGTAAGGGTCACATGATGCCCAAATCATATATCCTCTTTCATGTTTTTGACGAACAGGTTTACACCAATGGGTTTTACTGATTGTGTTATAGGCTCTACACTTAAGTTTATCTTGTAATTGGTTGTCTTAAATTCAGGGTTCACGCAGATCAATGTAAATATCCGCCTGGATCTCATACGATATTGATCCCTCGTTGAGGTGTTTATTTGAGAGGGTTTCTTTAATAGATGTAGTGAAATTACAATCTTGTTTATTCATTTTGATTTTTATCCTGTCTTCCTTAATTCTTAGCGAGACTTCTCTGGTGGAAACATCAATTTCAGTATGAATGGTTGCTAGAAAAGGTCGACAAAGAATGATAGTTTTATTGTCGGATTCCTTTGTATCCATGATTATAAAATCAGAGGGGAAACAAAACTTATTAATCTTTACCATGATGTTTTCTATTATCCCCTGGGAATACATCTAGTTTTATCAGCCAATTTTACTATCATGTTGGTCTTTCTTGGTTCAGCCAAGCTTAATTCTTCAAAGACAAATGTAGACATAATATTGACGCTGGCTCCTAAGTCTGCTATGGCATTTTTGTTAAATATATCAAATGAACAAGGGATAGTAAAACTCCATGGGTTTGGTCTCTCAGGAAGGCTTGATATTCTTTCAATTTGGATGGTATCTTTTGGTTGGGTGTCATTCTTCGGTATGTGAACCATCTTGCATTCACTTACTTCATGGTCATTTCTTCTAAGTTGATTGATCTGAGCTTCCTAATTTCTTAGGGCATCTTCCTGGGCTTGCCTCCTAGGATTTAAATAACTCTTGTCCCTTTTTTGTTGGATTTTCTAGCATTTTTCTAATTCCGCTTCAAACCAGTCACCTAGACCCTCATCACTTTGTTCTCGTTCTTTGCGGATTTCATTCCCTTTTGTGTGTTTGGTTGGGGTTTTAGTGATTTCGAGGTGAATAGGGGGTGGTGATGCCTGAAAGTAAGGATTGGTTTTTGCTTTTAATGGCAGATCAAAGCTTTTATGATGGGGACTTAAATGGTCCCTATTTATGGTAGAGACACCGGCATTGGTTGAGTGTGTTTGATAACCATCGTAATCCTGGGTTTTTACTGCTTCTTCATATTCCAGGTATTCTGCAATAGTCATATCATCGAACTTCATACCTACACTAGGAGATTGGTTTTCTTGAGTAAGTTTGAAATATTGTTCAATAGTGAGATCGTCAATGTTCTCATCCATGATGTTTCCTTGAAGAATACATTAAAATAACTACAGAATTCAAATTACTAGTAATTTTTTTAGCTCCCCGACAACGGCGCCAAAAAATTGATACGTATTTTCTTTTAAATATATATTTACTCAAGTTTTAAATTTATAAAACTCGATCTACCTGACAACACAATAACAGGCAGAGAACCTAACCCTAGGTAGTACATAATGGTAAATCCAAGGTCGTCCCAAGAGCTAAGTTGTAATTAGTTTTAACTTGAAATGTCACGTTTTAAAAATAAATTTTGATTTGAATTAACAATAAAAGTAAATACTAAAATTAAAGGAGTTAGAGATATCAAGAGGGAAAATGTGCTAGCCTAGTTACTTCATTACTACTGTTATGAATACGTTTACTTGTGCAATGTTAAACTATGGTTTCATTTAGTGGTTTCTAAGGCTGATAGACTTGAATAGGCATATTTAGTCTATCCTATACTCCTTGCGATTCCGAATCAGTCCAAATCGTATAGCAGGTAGGTTAACCAGGTTGCAGTGATTAATCCCGACTATTCCCAAAACTTATCTAATAACTTATACAGATTATTAACCCCCTCTAAAAGAGTTCCTATGCTTTTTAAGTATATTAAGTGACAAGGGCAGAGGCCGGTTAGTTCCTATACTAGGGACGGAGTGTAAAATCCTCCCTAGTACCTGATTGATCCCATATTGACTTGGTAATCTAATAATGGGTCAAACAAGATCCAAACCACCTGCAATATTACCAAAACCCAAGGTTACACGATAGTCAAGGAATATCTAATGACACCATAATCAAACAGGAAACAAAAATTATAACAATAGTAACTACATAACTAGGCCAACACTTTAAGTGCTTAGCCGCTCATAGTAACGAAAACACAACAAGAAATAGAAGTAATCATAGATTGAAAGCTCATAATTCTTATAGTATTCGCATTTGAACAATTAAATACAAAAAGTAAGTAAAGTGTGATCTCCCTTGGACTCCAGATGGAATTCTTCGAAGGTTGGAAGCCTTTGTCACCTCTCCAATTGGTTGTGGAGGAATTGATGTCGAAATAGCTGAATGAGGCCTCTATTTATAGGTTTCGAACCTGTTACGGCGTAACCAATAAAAGTGTTACGCCGTAACCTTCATACACGGCATTCCATAATTAAGCACTTGTTACGGTGTAACCATTTATGGTGTTACGTCGTAACAACTTTGAATAATTTCACTTTAAGTCCTTTTTCCCTTGTTTCTTGTCATTTTCCTGCATTTCTCCTGCAAACTACAAAATGATAGAAAATATCTCGTTTTTGAGTATTAGTGAAACATTTGCAGGTAATATAGGGGGTAATTTGACAATAAAAAGTATTAAATATTTGATGTTATCACACATTCATCAACAAGAAGCAACATTAATAGGATCTACAATTTGACTTTCATGCAATCATAAGTAAATACAAAGGAGGGTTTAGCCTCGCATGTTATAATGAAAGCAAGAAGATAACTCAATCACACAACACATAGACATATTGAATGATGAATGATAAATAACTTTACTTGAATTAAAACATGGATCCAAGGTAGTACAATACGGGTTTGAGGCCCTAAAAAAGACCTATGAAGCTGCTACAAAAGCTAGGGTTCGTCTCCCTAAAGTTATACAAAGTTACACACTTAAAACCCTAAAATCGATTTTGTATACATAGAGATATCGCTGCGACGGCGTCGCTTTGTACTCCTGATGCCGTCGCTATGTAGATGGTTCTAGATCCACTTTAAGTCGGCCACGTCCTGTCGTCGTCGCTGAATCTCTGAGGCCGTCACCATGAATGTCATGACGCCGTCGCTTTATGGTTGCGACGCCGTCTCCAATCTTTGAGTGAATAATTCTTTATGGTTCTTGGTGTAGAGTCGTAGTCGTGTCTGTTTCTTCTCCAAATGAGCCCAAGTCATGTGTATTTCCTGCAAATGCCATCTAAGTGCTAAAAACCTGGAAAAAAAATGATTAAGCACATAATCTAGGCATATTTGTATGATTTAAGGGGTTAAATGACCCTGAAATAGTATATAAAATGACACCTCATCACTACTTCAAGATCCGAGTTACAAAATTGACCAAAGGAGAATAGATTGTGTCCGAGTCCCTTAACATAGTAAACCTTGGACATGGTAACATTCTCGGTCTGATAATCACTGTAATCTATTATCTTAGCAATCAGATCATTACCAAACTTGACGGTACCATGAAATTTATCGACGAAATTGGTGAGCTGAGAGCGGTTTCCAGTCATATGCTTAGAGCATCTGTGGTCCAAATACCATAGAACAATTTGGACAACCTCAAAAAGAACATCTAAATCACAACTTGAGAGATTGGCTATAAGAACTACTTTGGCTAAAGAGTATCATCACAGTCAGAGTCATAAGCATCTAGATCATCAGTCTGGAAAGGTGCATTATGTGTGATTGTCTGAGCAACTTGACCATCTGTAACTCCAAGATCTGCTAGAAATGCTAACTACTCCTCATCTAATTCGGTACCCTTAGCATGTGCTTGAACAAGCAATACCTTTTCTTTAAACCATGTTGCACCCCTTCTTCTCTTTGGCTGAGTATACTGTCTAGCCATGTTCCCTTCACCTTAACAATTATAGCACTTGATAAGCTTTGCTTGACCTGATGTATTTCCTTATGATCCTAAATCATTCCTTTATGATCCTGAACCGACAACATTCTGACCTTGTCTTCCTTAAACTTGCTAAACAGTGACTCTACCATCTTAAACAGTGGCTTGATTCCTTAGATTCTAAGAAGATCTGAGTTGATTGTTGGTTGAGGGATAACGTGGTGGAAACACAACTGATAAATATGCCATTGTTTTGTTCATACAAGCAATTGGGTCATCACCCGGTAGGAATGTTGGAACAGCAAGACCTAAGTCTAGTTGGGGAAACTCAACTTGTGGTTGTTGTGGAATTGTAAGAGGTGGATATGCATTTTAAGTAACACAAGGTTGAGTGTGGCTAAGGTTAGTTGGATAGGTAGTTGGGTATTGTGGTGGATGATGAGGTGCTCTATAAGGATTTGACTGTGGTGGAGAAAAGTACACATGTTGAGTAGGAGGTGAAAACTATTGTTGATACTAAGGAGTGGTGTATTGAGAATGATAGTTATTGAAATGAGACGGTGGTTAATGATAGTTGGCAACTAAGGCAAGTAGGTCTAGAAATCTTTCACGTACTAAGCGAGCTTCATTAGCATGTGCCTAGTGTTGTTCAAGATAAGCATAAAGTTGATCATAGTTCAACGTATGCAAATCTCTTGCTAACATAACATCAGTAACAAATTTACCCCACTATGGTGTAAGACTGTTCAGAAACTTAGTATTCACTTGAACAGGTTGCATTGTCATTTGAATGATGTTCATGTCATTGATAAGTTGAGCAACCTACAAGTAATATTGATGCAGTGTTTCACCTTTCACATAAGAGAACTTATCAACTCGTCATACAACTTACACTCACGTTCTTGCTTTGACAATGATGTGCCTTGCATAAGTAGCTTAACTCTATCCCATATGTCTTTGGCAATTTTGTGATGATTGATTAGAGCGTAAACATCTAGTGGAAGACCTTGAAGGACTATGTTGGTAGCCTTGAGATCACAATCAGCTTGAAGCTTTTTTTGTCGGATAATTCTTCATAAGTCTTGGGTTTAACAGTACCATTCTCTTATTCAACAGTAGGCCAGATAAGATGACCGTTTTCAACTGAGTTAAGTATTATCCGTACATGATCCTTACCTTGAATGTAGAGTTCCATTCAACTTTTCCAAGACTCACACTGTGGTTTGTCAAGCATAGGAGGACGGTTGTCAGCACCGACAACAATCATGAATTCAGCTAGGGTTGTCATTTTAAATTATTTGTTAAAATGAGAAAAGATAACTTTTGATCGTTTATTGATTAGGGAATTGGTGTTAAAGTGTAGTTTTTAAAGTGATGAAGTATTGAAATTACACGGAATTTTATAATTCTTGATAAAATTGAGAAGATAATTTAGTATTTCACGGGATTTTACAAATCAAATAAAAAACCGTATAAATCACCTAGAAGAAATGGTATAAATCGCCTAGGCAAAAATAACAGTGTATAAATCGCCCAAAGACAATGTATAAAATCGCCCAAAATGCAATGTATAACTCGCCTAAGAGATACTGTATAAATCGCCCAAGAGAAGTGTATATTTCTCACAAAGAAAGTGGTATAAATCGCCTGACGTATACGTATAAATCGCCTAGAAGAAGGTATAAATCACCTAAGAGACAACGTATAAGTCAACCAATACACGATGTATAAATCGCCCAATACACAAAGTATAAATCCCCTAAGCTTCTGCGTATAAATCGCCTAAGCCAAAAACACGTATAAATCACCTAAGCTTTTACGTATAAATCGCCTAAGCTAAGAAATACGTATAAATCGCCTAGTTCAAGAACACGTATAATTCTCCTAGTTCAAAACACGTATAAATCGTCTAGTTCAAAATACGTATAAATCGCCTAGTTCAAAATACGTATAAATTGCCTAGTTCAAAACACGTATAAATCACCTAGTTCAAAAACCACTTTTTTTAAATCACTTAAAGACACACTTTTTGACGTTTTTGTTTGATTTTTCTTGTACAACTTATTATCCTAAGCTTAGAAGAACCTTAAAAACATAAACTTTACAGTTTAACACAAAAAATTTGAAATCAATATTTTGGTACAAAAAAACTTTCGAACCAGAAAATACACAAAAAGATCAAATTTTTATTGTTTTTGCTAGGATTTTCTCGTATAACTCACTAATACTAATATAGTAGAAGCTTAAAATTGTAAACTTTATGGTTTTAAACACACAAAAGAGTAAAAAACCTTCTTGGGTGCTCGATACCAAAAAGACGCAACAAAAAATCAAAAACACATACAAAAACCTACAAAATCACCATATGGCTCTTGATACCAATTGTAGAAAACATGTTTTGTCTAATCTTTATAACAAACATAAGATAAGAACTAGAGAGAGAAAAGATGGAAGGTTATTTCTAGTGAGAGAAAGTAAGAGAGAAATATTAGATTAAGTGTGTGAGAAATGAACCAACCAACACCCTCTCCAAGCTATGGAGAGGGTATTTATACAACATTATGCCGCGGCATACATAGGGCCTCATGGGATTTCTATGGGCTTTGGCCCATCTACCTTACTAAGGTTTCAAATATCGTCTGAGACCTACGAGCTATATATTTTAGGAGTGACCAAAACTTTTCTTGATTTCTAACATGGCGACGCGAGAGGTTATAATAAGATATCCAAATTTGAATGCAGTTGTACTTCCGAAATAATTGTTTAGAGTACTTAAGTGTGAGTTACCTGCACAGCTCAATCTCGTTTAAGAACGCCGTCACCAAGAAAGTTCACTGGCTATAAAAAAGTCTCTCACCATCGCAATAGGTTCCTTTATCTGATGAGAGAACTTCTAATAAGATATCCAAATCTAAATGCGATGCAGGGAACCAAGAACTCCACTGCCAACATCAACAAAGATCTTTAAACTACCATGGAAGAACGCTTGGCGCATAAGCAAACAACCCTCTACAATATGGATTAAATTAAAGTTAGCCTAATTAAATACATATATTCTAATTTTCTTTGAATAAATAGACGATCCACTACCCACCGACTAGAGTTGCGATGCAGACCAACCAAGGTTCCGCCGAAGCATTCATAACTTGTAAACCACACATGTTTGCGGCAGCACCCACATGTATTCCTTAGCAGAGTACCAACAGTAAAACAAATTCTTCTTACTAGCATGAGCAGACTCTTCACCGTTCATGTATATGTTAACCATAAAACCGGTTATAAATATAATGTTATATGTCATGTTTGCATAGTAGATTTCATACGAAAGTTATAGAATTAAAGGAGAGGAGCTAAAGAGTATTTTTCATCATTTTCAAAGTTATCATTTCAAAAAGGGAAAATAGAAATGGGAGGGAGAAGTGAATTACAAAATATAAATACTTGTATAAATACCTCTCCTAGATGGGTATTTATACTTATTTCTTATCATATTCTATTTTCCTAACTCTAGTCAAACCTTGGTCAACTTTACTTAACTCTGACCAAGATAGACTTTATTACAATATAATTACTAATAAAACTGTAAATTATACAAAGACTATACAAAGACCAGTTCATTTAATAATAAACACTTTTCTTAAACCTAACAATCTCCCCCTAAGGGTTGATTATTATAGACGCATCATCATCGGTAGAATTGGTCTTCCATTTACAAATGATTCCCACCTTCTCATCTATTCACGATGTCTTCGACGCTTGGTTATTTCTCTTTTGTATTCTTTCATTATGTTAAGGTCTAATTCACCTAGCCGAGGTGGTTTCTTCCATAACTAATTTTGAAAAATCCTTAGCTTTACTTCATTCAATACTTTTTCCAACGTAACATCACAGAAGTTAACAATCTCCATCAAAAACATAACCCGTTTCTCATATTTGTTGTTCAAGTAAATCAAACCCGTATTTGGCTTGCCTATTATTGAGTACGGTTCATGTGCTTCAATACTAGGAAATGTTAATGTTAGTGCGGTTAAGTTTATCTTTATCGGATAACTCTCTATATCCAACTAGAAATCATGAACTCTACTTTATTCTATCTAGACACCTACTATTACCAAGATACCTTTTCGCTCGTTTCTCCCCATTCAAGAGGATTCGCATCCTAATGATGTTCATCATGATATGCGAAAAGTCCGTATGAATAGAAACTAGTAGAAACTTATGGATTTTCAAATTTTGTTTTCAAAATTTCCCATAATTCTGGATCAGCTGCTTGATCTTGATAATTTGTCTTCATTGTCAAATATAATTGATGTTGAAGATCAACAATTGATATTTCAGCGGTTGACGAGCTTGTTGTAGGATACAGATTGAGAGTGGTATTCTGCATGTGTTTTTGAAACAATTGTTCAATTATTTTTGGTCCATGAATGGAAAATTCTTTCGAGATCAATTCTGGTACATTTGTAGAAGCAATTACTCGATCCTTTTGAACTGCAAGATTTACAAGTCTTGGCATTTCTTCATTGATCATCTCATTTGTTTTTGCAAACGTAAGCTCAGGCACAACATTGTTGCAATGATCAAGAACTTCTCTCATCTTTCCCATAAAAAATTCATGAGTCACAATTTTTTAATATAGTTTCGAATTTGACCACGTCGCCTACACATGCCAACAATGCTTTCTGGAAGAATCTTTGTCTTGTTTGAAGTAAATCCTCTCTTGCTTATAAATTTGGATGTGGTAGCAGTTGTTGGTGATACAGTTGTCGTCAGTTCCTCAAAAATTATCTTATCTGATGATAAGTGTTTCCTAGGGGATCTATTTGGTGTGGGAGTTGGTGTCTGCATCTGCTCATTCCTAGTCTCCATACTACCCGTTGCATCATTGTTTTTCTCTTTAGCAACATCATTCGTTTTCTCAACATCATCATTTTTTGGTTGATCATCATCATTCTTCTTTTCATCTTCTTTCTCTTTATCATTCACATCATCATCATCAATAACCTCTGGATTTTTCTTATGACTCCCGGGCTTTATCCTAGTACTAGAATCATCAATATCATTATTAAGCATAGAATCAGCAAATGTACTAGCATATGATTCTTCATCTTCTTCACCTTAGACCATCTCTTCAATCTCCTCCTATGCCAACTTTTCTTGTACTTTAGCAATATTTTCCTGGGCTTCAGCAGCTAAAGCATTTTTGTGCAAGGTGAGACTTAAAAGGGTTGCCTAAGAAATTTCATCCCTTTCTTTGTCATCACCAGGAGGCGGAATTAAAGTTGTGTTCTGCTTCTTTTGTCTGATGGTAACTTTGATTCATTTTCTTGGTGAACTTGTTTCTCTAGAACTTTGCTTCCTCTTCTTCCCATGAGGACTAGTAGTAGTAAGGGTAGGTGTCCTATGGGCTCTAGGTGTATTCCTATATGTTCCTTAGGTAGAAACAACTAGTTGTGGTTGATTCATTAGAAC
The DNA here is from genome assembly GCA_026074375.1 of Tanacetum coccineum. Classification (NCBI taxonomy): domain Eukaryota; kingdom Viridiplantae; phylum Streptophyta; class Magnoliopsida; order Asterales; family Asteraceae; genus Tanacetum; species Tanacetum coccineum. The sequence continues at coordinate 189,186 of BQNB010000033.1, read as the reverse complement.
AACTACCTCGACAAACACCATCTCATACTCCTTATAATCATCAGTGGCATGGATCTCATTGGTTAAGAATGCATTTGGAATTGGCATCCCTCGAAACAACATATTCCATGTAGAGTAAACACTCACTAATGGAATATCATCCTTGATGGAATGATAATCCTCATCTAGCCTTTTAGGAATGGATGGAAACTTCTTCATCAAATCAGCAATTATAAGCTTAGTGAAGAGAGGATTTTAGATGGAATCCTTTTTCTAAAATACACAGTTAATGAAATCCTACCAAAGAAGAGCAACATAATCAACATTTGTGCGATTAACCACAACATGAAATAGCTGAAGTATCTTGATCTTTGTTTGATCATGCCTAGATGTTCGAGTAGTGAAGAAACGATTGAACACCTTGAATATGGTCTACCACGGTTGAGCAAGAAACTTCGTATAGAAGGCACTCACTTTATTAACAACACATTGATAGCCAACCGTTTGCATGAAAGATTCAACAACCTTGATGTTGACTGGTGCAATGAATGGATTGCCTGGAGTTTCCACTGGCAAATGAAGAGTATCACGAAACATATCAATAGTGTAAGTTATCTCGTGTGTGTCCAACTTGAACTTGATAGTGTCTTTGGTGTTAGGCACCTTGCTAACTGTCTTCCAAAATTGTTGTAAGTACACAACTGGAATATCAGCAGTATCAGTGAAAGCATAGCTCAATAGATGATCAAGTAAAATCTGTCCCACTATCTTACATTCTGGTGAGCATGGGATACTTTGGAGCACAACATAGTTATTACATCTCCTAATGCTTTGAAATTTGGGGACGAGTTAAGCAGCTGGAATAATTTGTTGAGCCAATTGGAATATTGTATGATGACATGAAGTGATTAGTAAAATGAGATAAAGTTTATCAAATATACATTTTTATAACATTTTTATCTCTTTTCACTCTGTCTATTTTTATATGATCTGGCAAGTCGTTTTGAGCATATCTTGATCATTTTCTTTCTCATGTGCCAATTCTAGCTTTTTCGGGCACATGCCATATGTTTTATTCGTCTTTTTCTTTTGATCTTATTTTGTATGCTTTGGTAATTCTTTTACAAGCATACTCGAATTTTCTTTTTTGCGTATGGATTTTATCTCTCTTTCTATTTGAGTTTCCTTACCAAAAAGCATTTGTGGAATGATACTCTTTAAAAAAAGATATACTCTGATTTTAAAAAAATACCAACTGATGTTTTGAAAAATTCAAGAGTATAACTTTATCGTCTTTAAAAAGATTTATTTAAAGTGTACCACCTTTTGACACAAAATTTTAGCTTTTGGATAGAAATTTGAGATAACTTTTCCAAAATCACAAGTTATGCAAAGATGTTTGAAAAATTATGATTATATAACCAACCTAATGTAACAATAATTGGAGGGTCACTAAGCCGCTCACTCCTCATTCTGTTCAGTGCAAAAAAGAGTCGAAACCGAACATGACTTAGACCATTTACCTAATTGAGTACAACAGTTAGTCATACACCATTTTTGAATGGTTTTTAAAACATTTTTGTCAAAACTTTAAAATTTGCCTTAGTTGAGACATAAAAATCTATGATCATAAACATTTGAATCACCATGTTTAGTCATTTATTTTTCTCAAATTATTTGAGTCATTGATCACTAAACGAAAAATTTAGCTATGAAAAAAATATTCTTATATACGATATTTGGATGGTCAGTAGATTGCTCAATCCTCATCCTGTTAAGATCAGGAAACGGTCGTAACCGAACACAATCTTCACCATTTGCCCCATTTATCAATATAGAAATATGAATTTCTAACTAAATTTATCATTGGTTTTTGTAAAATGCCATTTTGTTTAGAATTAAGCTCACTTGAGTATTCATAAAAATTTAGCCCATTAAATTTTTTTCGAAACCCAAACTGAAAAGCCCAATTATGTTTTACGAAACCTATTTATTGACCTAATATGTCATTTACAAAACCTATCAGTTTTAGCCCAATAACCTTTACGAAACCATTTGTGACCGACCCAATAAAAATTTACGAAACCATTTAGGAAATCCTTTTGAAACCGAAACCTGAAGTCAACACTTTCGTAAAACATAAGTATCAATACAAATGATAATCTGAAAGATTTATCCTGATTTGCAACTTATTATTATCATCTTATTCATAATTCAATCCCATTCCTATGTCTGAAAGCATAAGTTCAAGTTTACGAAACCATCATGGTTACGAAACCTTGTTGATCTCACTTGAATAGATCTTGCTTAGCTTGTAAAAGGCTTAGTTGTATTGAATAAATCCAAGATAACTATGGTAGAAACATTGATTGAATATATCAAAGACTATGCGGAATCTAGTCTATGATACTAAGAAGAATAAGTAATAAAACAGAAACAAACAAGATTGTATAATACCAAACTTTAAGCCTCAATATATTAATACGAACACTCTTGATAGTGTTAGTTTAGGGTGTATACAAAACTTAGCTTACGAATAACTCATTTTCTAGATATCTAATTGATAACGACTTTGGTACATTTCAACTCTTTACTCTAGGACCTCCTCCTTTTATAAACCAAGGGATCCTAACAGGCTTACAATATTTTCTAAGTTATCATATCTTCTAAAAAAATAACTTATATGTAACTTTAAACAAAAATATCTCCATGCATATCCTGTAAGCAATCTTGATAATCAATCTTTCATACTTTATCCTTTCTCTTGTCAATTATCCTTCTGACATAAGAAATTTCTTCTAGCAGTTGTAAAGTTTTAGCATTTGTAACCACTCATTAACTATTTATACTAGCATCACTAACTGTGTAACAGCAGTATAACTACTTAGAATATTCTCCCTTCATTCTTCATCAGCAGTACTAATTTACACTAGAGTACAAGACTTATGCTAACAGTTAGTAACTTTACTCAAGCATAATAACATATACTAGCAGTACTAATTTACACTAACAGTAAGTAACTTTTTCATACTAGCAGTATTAACTACTTAGTAGTATTTCTTTCTTCCAAGTCCTATGAAGCAGTCTTAACTTCCATTAGCAGTGGAAATATATACTAGTAGTAGTAAATTAGACAATACTAAACTACTTACACTAAGTTATGCTTGGCAAGCATACTCAAAACCTAGCAGTAACTTCCACATGCTTCAAAAGTCTTTTAATTCCCCAACAAACCCACCCCTAAACTTTTGATGTTAACTTTCTGAATCTTCAAGTTTCTTGATTAAAAGCTTTATCTTCACTAAGAGGATGCATTCAAACACTTTTAGGATTCTTGCATTGTTTTGTCATAAGCTTAAGAAGTTGATAGCACATTTCATTCCAATGGTCAGCTTGAAGCTTCTTGTTGAGCATTTATGTTATTGTTGCAGGTGTAAGTGGATACTTTTTCTCTACCAGCATAAAGATATGCAGATTCTGAAATCTCATAAAATGTACTCCACTTGAGGAAAATAGCTTCTAAACTATCACTTTATATCCTTGTAGATTCCTCCATACTTCACTTTCTATATCAGGTTCAAACATCACTTTCAGATCACCCCATAACACTTTTTCAAATGCCTCCTCTGGCATTGTATTCCTATATTTAGCTTTAACCAACTTCCAGAGGGTTTCCAAATCTTCTCTGTCAATATTCTGAAGCATCTTAATCATTGATGAGTACCTCCTTGAACTTCCATCAGCTCTTATGATTTGAAAGTATCCTATCTTTCCCTCTTTGATGATTTTCTAGTCAGCAATGATTAGAGGCTTAGTGGCTAGCGGTATAGCATCAATTGCTACCTCATCATCAGGAAGTATCTCCATATGATTTTTCATCTCTACTTCATCATCTACTTTAGCTTCTACATTCTCATCTAACTTTTGCTTCTTTGAATTATCAGACTCAAGTTCTTCTCATGCTCTCTTAGAACTGCTTTCTTATACCATATCTGCCTTCTTGGAGCTCTCTTTTACCAACTCTGTATCCACATCTACAAACATGTTTACCCTTATCATGGCTTTATCAAATAACTTCTGAATTTCATCATAGTTTTTGCTCTTCAGCTGATTTTGTTTGTATCCAGCCATGTGTTTTAGATAGGTAGACATTTGACTTCTCTTCTGAGCTTTAGTTGGTGGGTTTCTTCTCTGCTCTTCTACTCTAAGTCTTGCAAAATGCTTCTTTCTTTTATCCATGAGCTCCACAAACATCTTTGACCTTTCTTCAATGGTCAAGTCTTGATGCTCTTGTGCTTGTAATCTTGCAGCTAGCTCATAATCTGCATCTATCATAGTTTGAACATTATCCCATTCAACAATGTTTGCATCTTATTCCTTTTGTCTTGCTAGCCTTTCCTCTTCTTCTAGTTCAGCTTGTAATTCTTCTTGAAGTCTTTGAGTAAATTCTTTATCAATCAAAATTTAATCTTTCTCTTTCAAAGGTTTTTCAGGCTCAACCATTTTTGCCTTGCCTTTGTCTTTAGCATGTGGAAGTTTTGATGGTTGTGAAGGTGATGTTGTTGTTGTAAATTCACTTGGCTCTTGAACTACAACCCCTCTAGCCTTGGGTCTTGTAACAGCAGTTGTAACAGCCTTGGGTTTAGCTGCTTTGATTTCTATTAAGGTCTGAGCCAGAGTCAACTCATCAATAGTTGTTGTTGTAGCACTAGTAGTAGTAACTTTAGTAGTACTAACTACCTTTTCAACCTCAACTTCCTGCTCATCTAAAACTCCTGTATCAAACATTAAATTATCATCATTCCTCCCCTGGGTCTCATCAATCAATGTAACCTTTTCATCTGCATCAATATCAGCAATTTTTCTCCCCTATCTGGATGCATCCTCCTGATCACCCAAACCTTCATCTTTAGAGGATTCTATTCTTATAGTCTACCAACCTTCCTTAACCTTTTAAGCCCTGAAGTTCTTGACTTATTCCTCCTCTCTAGCTTCTTAACCCTCTCCTTTAATTTAGTAATCTCTGCAGCTTGAGAGGTCTTTGTGTTCTCCAAGTCAAGAACTCTTTGTGACAAGTTGGTACAAAGTTCCATCAATTCACTTAGTTTTAGTCTTTCCTCACCACTGAGTAGTGGATCATTGGAATGTGTAGTTACATTTTCATTATTGGGATCCTCATTTGCTATAGGCTCTGTAGAATCACTAGGTTCAGAAACCTCAGTGTTATGTTTCTTAGACTTCCTAGGCTTTTGCTTCTTTGGAGGTTGTGATGATGATGGTTGATTAATGGTGTGTGTGTGCTGGGGAACAATAGGCATTTTAGAACCTTCACCCTCTTGTTCTTGTGCTTGAACTATCATGGTTGGAAATAAAGGTATGTCCCTACCAGAAAAGTCTTTACCCTGCCTCTTCATGTTAGCAAAGACCTTCTTAGTGTGAGAAGGTGTAACATAAATCTTTTTTATGTTTGGACATTCCTCCAACTTGTTTATCCAGGAACACTTGCACAAACCTTGGATACATTAGAAATTTAACCCCACCTTCCAAGTTCTTCACCATATTATCAAAAATATACTTGGAAAAGTTAAATTTTTGGTTTGTGGCAAGACAGATGATAGCAGAGGCCATAATGCTACTAAATTCGTTCCAAGCAGTATCCTTAGCACTAAGGCATTGCAGAATTATATGGATAAGAAATTTCCATTGAGGTGAAAAGAAAGCTTTATAGAATGTAAGCTTTTGTGTAAGATTTTCATACATCATTCTTTCCAGTTCTTCAAAAATGGTAGCATTGGGTAGACATTCGGTACCATTTTCATCAGTAATTTGAAGATCTCTTCTTATACTTGTCTCAGTGATGATCACCTTCTTATCTACTAAGGCTTGAATTTGCACTTCTCTATTAACAGTTTGCACCTTTGCAGTAGTCCAGAATTGCTCAATACATGCACTATAGATTGTGGGATTAACCGTTAACGCATATTGATAGGATGTGCGTTCAAAAAAATCCACAATTTGCTTGAATCCATCACTTTCAGTGGGTTTATCTAAGAATGCGACCATGTTGTGTGAACTAGCGAACTTTAAGGCAATCATTGATGTTAGGTTTTGATGATTAAGAATGAAATTGAGTTAGGGTTTATGATTAGAGGGTATAACAAAGATTTAAATCGATTAAGTGATTGAATGAAACCCTCAATCGAAGTATTTATGAAATCACCCTTAACAACATTATCTTGAACTAGCAGTACTAAGTTAAGCCCAACAACATTAACTGACCCAGCAGTAGCCCAACAGTAGTAAGTTGTGCCTGTCAGCATTAACTTAACCAGCAGTAGTAAGTTTATGCCTAGCAGCATTAACTTTGAGTCACCAGCATTAACTCTAATTTCATTCCAAAATGCATTTCCATCATCAATTTTGATTCTCACAAGCTCTCTTTCTGTTTTTATTCTTACTGTATGTCTTAATTCTTTTCTCACTGAATCACTCTGTCTGTTTTTATGTCACACATCTCTCTTTCTGTTTTTCATTCTCACCAATTCTCTTAATTCTTTTACTTACTGAATCACTCTATCTATTTTTATGTCACACATCTCTCTTTCTGTTTTTCATTCTCACCAATTCTCTCAATTCTTTTACTCACCTATTCACTGTATCTGTTTTTATTTTCACATATCTCTCTTTCTGTTTTTATGCTCACCAATTTCTCTCATTTCTTTTTGCTCACAATTCTCTCTGTCTGTTTTTGATTTCTCTCAATTCTCACAGTATTAATTATACTTAACCGTATTAAGTATAACTAACAGTATTAACTTAGCGGTATTAAGTATAACTAGCAGCACTAAACTTAACAGCAGAAACTTTTAAGTTATAAGTACTTACTCAAATTTCCATCCTTAGCAGCTTTTGCATTCCATTCCAATCATCATTTGTGTATAATCTGCTGCACATTAACATAAGTAACCTCTCCTTAATCAATACTTCAGAGGTTAAGCATTCCAATACTTGCAATCAGATATTCAAATCTGCTAACATCAAAAGCTTTTGTGAGCAAATCTGCAACATTATGATCTGTGTGAATCTTGATCATCTAAATAAGATTCTTCTCATTGGAATCTCTGATAAAGTGATTCCTAATCTCAATGTGCTTTGTTTTTTAGTGAAAAACAAGGTTCTTCACTATGTAAATAGTACTCTTATTATCAATATGAATCTTAGTCTGCATAAAGTTATATCCATAATTCAGCAATTGATTTTGGATCCAAAGCACCTGTCCATAGCAATTGGAAGCAGCTATATATGCAGCTTCAGTTGTTGAATTAGCAACCACAGTCTGCTTCTTGCATTGCCATGAAATCAATTACACCCTAGGAATTGACAACCTCCTGTTGTGGACTTCCTATCTAAGCTTGCTCTTGCATAGTCACTGTCAGTATATGCCACCAAATCAAAAGGTGAATCCTTGGGATACTAAAGGCCCAATTTAGGTTGACCTTTTAAGTATCTAAAGATCCTTTTCACATCATAAAGATGTGAATTTTTAGGATTGACTTGGAATCTTGCACAAGCACATACTGCAAACATAATATCAAGCCTTGAAGAAGTTGAAGATGTTAAATACATCAATGAGCCAATAATTGATCTATATAAGTAAACATTAACATCTTTAGCATTTTCATCCTTCATTAAAGGCTTTGGTTTGGTAGAGAGCGCTTTTTAGATCATACTCTTCGAGAGCTGCCTTGTCTGTAGACTTGATAGTGAACTTCTATAACAACCCAAGAATTTTCATTAAATGCAAAACCTATTTTACTATTATCACAATTGTACGGGGAAAATTTTCGCTTTATTACATTACTTGCATTGCCAATATCTTAATATGCAATGTAACTTGTGTAACTAAAGTAGACGAGCTCACGCAACCTATCTATGGCAATCATGTCTTCATATATGTCAAGCAAACATCATAACATGTCAAGTCAATATCATCATATCCTTTTTGCAAAGTATGTTATTCCTATAATGTACCATTCACAACGTTATATCAAAACAAGCTTTAAACCGTTATCGTATGCCTCTAAAACCCTAAATCCATGAAAGGTTAATATCTAAAGTGAATGTACAAGCTACTAAAGCATATGTACAAGTAACATAACGATTCATATGAATATACATTCTCTCCAAAGAAAGGTACAAGTCTTTAATACATAATGTACAAGTCATTAATGAACGATATCCAAAATAATCGTTTCAACTCCGTTTTTCTAAGTAATCTTGTACAATATATCAAGTAAAAGTTACAAGAAAATCATGCATTACTTTTTCAACCTATATTCATTCTCAATTCATGAATTCACAAGAAATCCAAGTCAGAAACCCTAACCCGAGCAAAATACTAAACTGTGACCCGTTTCTTTGTTTTTATCCATTTTAAACCTCAACCAACACTCAAATAAGTTGTAATAACTTATTTTACAACTATGTCAATCCTATTTCATCATTATTTCATCATCTCATATCATTTATACAAAAATTGAACCCGAGAAACCCTAAACATACCTAAATCGATCATTCGACTCATTTACTCATTTTTAACCATTTTAATCTCGAACAATCAAACAAGTGTCATTGTAAAATTATAATATAAGTTTAGAATCCATGATCTATCCTTATTTTGGCAATGTACACGAATTATAAGCTCAAAAACCCTAAAGAAACCCTAATATGCCCTAATTGAACCCGCGACATATTTCAATCATTTTCGATCCATTTTAATCCAAACCACTTACCAACTCTTGATTATAATCCTTAATATATGTCCTAGAATCAGTAACCAAACATTCCTAATCAAGCTTACACGAAATACAAGCTTGAAAACTCAAGAAAACACTAATCGAACCCATAATGACCCGCGACCCATTTCTAGCTTATTTTAACCCATTTAAACCTCCACCCATGTGAAAGCACCTCAATGACAAAGCTCCTTGGCCTCCTAAACAGCTTATGTACCTGCTATAACATTTGCTTGGTCTCAAATGAAGCCACATGAGTAACTTGTTGGCTCATTTTAGCCGCGGCATGCACATGGTGTTTCCACCATGTTCTTGCTAGCTTCTAGCCTATCCAATGCATCCCATAGCTACTCCTAATCACCCTCTAGATGTTCCATGTGTCCTAGATCAGATTTCAAAGAAACCTTGGCCCCTAAGGGTCATTCGCCTATAAATAGAACTCGAAACCCTTCATTCATTTTCATCCCCCACTTCTTCTTTCTATATCCCAATTGAGCAAACATTCTCTGCTCCATATGATCCTAAGATCATCTAATAAGATCATTCAAACAAAGCTTTGAAGATTTGAAGCCCCAGGAATAAGATACAAGGCGTACAAGTGGAAATACTACCCGAAATGACCTATTTCCACCATTTTTGATCCTTGAAGCTCAAACCCAGGTTCTGGATGTTCTACTTCTGCTCCTACACCTTTATAATGTTCATATGATCCTAAATAAACTCTTGTTAAAGTTTCATAACTCAATTCATGCTCATTTTCCATTTTGATCCAAAACCGTACACCCGAAACCCTAATTTTATGTTTTTCTTAAAACTAAATGTTATAATGGTTAATAATGTTAAATAATGTTAAAATAATGTTAAAATAACCACTTTATTGGTTATTGAAGGAATTTGAACTTAAAACCTGCGCGTTTTCGTTTTGAAACCCTAATTCGACCCGTTTTGAGTCCTAGCTTAACGATTCGTTATTTTAAACTTTTGTTAAGTTAAACCTTCATATTTTAGCTTATATTAATAAGCTATAATCATTTAGAAACTTAAAATAAGCTTTCATGGCATTTTGGACTTGTTTTACAAAAGTATTCCATGCAAGGGGTATATATCGTAACTTTCAGAAAATTATAACTAAAAGGACTGAAAATGTCATTTTATCAAAGTTATAACTATAGGGGTCTATTATGTCACTTTTTAAAGTGCAAGGCTTACTTTCTATATCTTTTAAACTTGAAGGACCAAACTCGTAAAAGTGCAAACTCCGAGGGTATATTTTGCCACTTTTCATTCTCAAGGGTCTAACATGTAACATTTTGAAAAAGTATAAAAATGTATTCAAAACATTACAAGACATAACTTTAATTAACACTTGACGTGCTTAACATTTCCAAATATTGATCAAAATGCTTAAAACCGATTATATTGTACCACAATACTAGGGAGCTTCATTATTAAGGAGTTTCATCTTGGTATTACGTTCTGAATGAGTTGTTGGGTTTACAATTTAAAGTTCCCTAGCTCCTCAAACGTTTACTGAATGACTTCTGAATTATGATGGCCCGAACAGTGATACAATAATTCCAAACTTTCCAATCAAACTCATAACAATATTAGACTCTCTGAACCAAAGTTCTAGAGTACAATCTTCCCAAGACTCAACATATTATCTCAGGTTGCGTGACGTGGCTATTTACTATCATTTTGCTATATCAACCTTCCCCCGTTAAGATTGTGATAAGGTCGTCAGCTTTCATTTTGGAATATTTATTACATCTACCTATCAGGTGAAGTTCATAACCTCGCCTTTACTTATTTACATGTTTTATAAACCCGCGAGGGGGATACATGCTTGTTACAAACTCTTTTACATACTCGTTTATCTTATAACAATGTGATTACTTTTCAAAGACTTATACATGCTTAAACCATGAATACAAGTGTTTTTCCAAGTTATATGCTATCTTGATATACTATTACGACTAATGTCTAAGTTATTATATGCCAAAAGTCCCTCATTATCATGGACCATTAATCACTTACGGATGAACGCAAATATTGTTGATAGATCTATCGGGATTGACAAATCCTGTTTGTGTTAACCGGATAGGTAACCAAACACACTATTTTTGAATTTCATAGGTATATGGCAAGTACCTACATCGAGGGCCATTATCTCTCTCTCTCTCTCTCTCTCTATATATATATATATATATATCACATCATTTTGGGTATATATATTCACTAGTCAGTTTATGTGCCATGAGCTTAGACCAGACAAGGAACATGACCAATCAGACCAAACAGACCAAACAAGACAATAATGCAGTATTACACTATTACTATGATAATTGTATTCGTTGCAATTATTACTAATAACAGGTGTATAATAACAATACCATTTTCAATAATAATTATGTTTATACAATTATTACACTATGACTTGTATTCAAACTATTTATCAAACCTATGAATTTCACTTAACCATTGTGTTGACTTTTTAGCATGTTTATCTCTGGTAATTGAGCAACTTATGGTACGGAGTGGCATGGACTTGAAGATGGCTAAAACTTGTTATCATTCACATTGTATGTAACTAGATTTTGGGACCTGCCTTTGTAAAACTCTGATTTGAAATGAATGATAACGTTTCTTTTGAACAAACGTCTCTTTTGGGTCGTTTTCTATGATTATGATTGTTGTTTCCATGAAGTAATACCCCAGATTAGCTTCCGCTGCTATATTGTAAAAATAGGGGTGTTACAGTTCCGTTGTAAAACTCTGATTTTAAATGAATGATAACGTATCTTTTGACAAACGTGCTCTTTTTTTTTTAGTCGTTTTCTATGATTATGATTGTTGTATCCATGAAGTAATACCCCAGATGGGGGTGTTACAGATTGGTATCAGCGTCATGGTTATAGAGAACAAGGTCAAAAACCTTAACTATAACCACATTACTTTTCTTTCTAGCATCAAAGCTAAGTTGCCCACTACTTCGGATCGAGTATGTAAAGATACTCATAAATTAATTATAATTATATTATACCATAAATAACTTATGTTATTTACGACTGGGTTGTTAACAGAACGATGTCTTCTCCCAACCACTCTACTTCTGATATTGAGGATGCTTTTTCCTCTATGAATATTCTTAACTATACTTCGGTCTCATCAGATTATTTCTCAGCTTCATCGGAAAGCAGTTCTTTTAACTCTTCGGAAAACTCTAAAGATAATATAATCCCATCAGTGATCTCACCTTTCTACAATAATCCTTGTTTAAAGGACGTACAAGCATTTTATGCTAAGGAATCACCTATTTCACCACCAGATCCTATTACTCCACCAGCTATTTTGACTCCATCTCCGGTATTACCACCATCACTACTATTTGATCCCCGATATTTCTTTGTTCCTGAAGAATTATTACCACCTAAGAAGCAAATCCATTCCCCATCTTCTTCCTCAACTACGTTATCTAATTCATCTCGGAATCAAACCTGTGATTTGGTATCACCATCTTTCTTAGTTTATACTCCTACCCCACCTCAGATATTTGAAATAGGAAAAAGTTCAAGTAAGATACATCTGAAGCATCATGAGAATCAAATCGAAGATATTTTGAATTACTTAGATGAACTCTCTTTTCACCGCATTGAGAAAATGGAAGAAGGACGCATTAATGATAGAATAATCATACAAAGAGAAGGTAACGTATTAAAGACTGAACTTAAGAAAATCCGTACTTAGATTATCAAACTTCAAAAGAATCAATTAGGGCAAAGAGATAAGATTGCTTTTGCTCACCACAGAATTTCCAATCTTGAACAAATCATTAAGGAAATCCAAGCTCGTCACCAAACAGATCAAGAAGATCTTTAGGTTGTCATTTGCAGGCTCAAAATCAACAAACTACTTATAGCTTTATCCTATCCACGGGATGTGTGGTATAAATAAAAACACTTGTCAAATCTTGGCTATGTATAGTACTAAGACAAGTTGTTCTTAATACAAAGGAAAATCCCGTTACCTTGTTGTTTCATAAATACCAACTTATATCTCTTTCATCATCATCCTTGTCTATCATATGCATCATTTATCTCCAGAGTCTCCATCATTATGAATCATACCAATAACCTCTAGATGTTAATATGTGCTTTAATTCAAAAATATAGAAATTATTTTTATGGCATTTTAAGCATCACATTTTCTTTTAAGTATTACCTTTCAAAACTTGTGATATCATTCTTACTACGTGTTGTCTTATGTTGATAGAATGCCTCCCAAAAGGACGTCAACATCCGAAACACCAGCCATAACTTAGTGTAACCCTGCCCCACACCCCCCCCACTCCCCTCCACCCTCCCCCCAGCCAACTGATTTTTGATGGCTATTTCCTCAGCTCTAAAGCAAAGCTTTGTACTAACAATGGCAAGTGCTAGTAATCCAACAGGAACACCGGACCTACTGGAACTCCTGTAGCAAAAACGGGAAACTATAAAGAGTTCGTTAGCTGTCAACCTTTCTACTTTAATGGTACGGAAGGAGCAGTTGGCCTCATTTGTTGGTTTGAGCGGACTGAATTGGTATTTTCTCGTAGCAATTGTGCCGAGGAAAACAAAGTGACATTTGCTACCGGTACTTTAACCGATGATGCCCTGTCCTGGTGGAAATCATATGCTCAACCTATTGGAATAAATCAAGCCAATCAAATCACTTGGACCGAATTGAAAAGGCTCTTAACCAATAAGTATTGCCCTCGAACTGAAGTCAAGAAGATGGAAGGGGGGGGGGGGGACGAATTTTACAATTGGTAGTAAAAGGAATGATCCTTAAGAATTAACATTAGGAGATTCCGGAATTAGCTGTCTATGCACAACATGGTCCAAACACCGTATAAACTTATGGGATGTTTTCGTCAGTGGATTGCCAGAAGTATTGAAGGAATATATTACTGGCCTCGAAGCACTTTAATTTTGGAGGAAGCCACCAACATAGCCCAGAGGTTAATGGATCAGATAATAAGGCATGATTTTGCGCAAGAAATCAATAATCACAAACAAAAGCTTGAGGATAAGAGAAACATCATCAACAACAATAACTATCAGAATAACTATAACAACAACAACCGTAACAATGACTACCACCAACAGTAGAATAGAGGGCAAGAAACCTTCAGGACTTATGCTGCCACCAATGGGTATACTGGGAATCTTCCCCTATGTGAAAGGTGCACCCTGCATCACATAGGACCCTGCACTATCAAGTGTTGGACTTGCAATAGAGTAGGTTATCTGACCAAGAATTGCAGAAACAAAAGACCAGCCACTAGAAACAACCTACAATCAGTATCCATAACTTGTAATGTCTGTGGAGAGAAAGGACATTATGCAAATCAGTGCTCAAAAGCAAACAACAGGGCCACAAGAAAGCATACTTAGAGACAAGCTTGCTTTTATTTACTTTAGGATTTCTACCCTAGAAACAACTCTCGAGGATATTTAAGTTTTATCAGAATCTTCTTCAATCTGAAAACCCCAATCATCAAGCTACAATCATTTTCGTTTGTTGCTTTTATCTAGAATCCTATCTCGAGATACGTAGCATAAGTATTAACTCTTTTAGAGTTTCATATATAAAGTTATCCATAAAATAAGAAAGTGATAATTTTCGTTACATCTTGTTATATGGTGATATCAAAACTCAACATCATTTGTCAATTCCATTAATTCTAGTATGTTCAACTTTGAATAATCTCCTCATACTTTTGAAACATAAGTTATCATCCTCAACTATATGGGCGTCAGTATAATTAATATCTCCATATTTTACCTTTCATGATCATATCAATTTCTATACATTACCGTTTTGATATCATGTTTTATGCTTAGGTAAGACGATTTATGATCATTTTATTGAAATGAATTAGGACGCTTCTTCATTTGAATAAGAAAATTATAAATCTCCGAACTATGAATTTATAAATTCTCAGTTACAAGGATTTGGACGCTTCTCTTTGTAAGTGACAAATTATAAATAAGTAAGCTTAAGTATATAGCATACGTACAAACAAGTTTCTGTCAATCCGTTTGTACAAATAATTCCTTTTCTTCACTTATCATTATCATTATTACCTTTATTATCTGTTCATTTCCAAATCTTTATCCCACATGATTAGCAACTCTCTTACAATTCATAATCATTCCTTGACATCTCTCCAACATCCAGCTAAATCTCGGGACGAGATTTCGGTAAGGGGTGGAGACTATAACAACCCAATAATTTTCATCAAATGCAAAATCAACCTATTTTACTATAATCACAATTGTACGGGGAAATTTTTCTCTTTATTACATTACTTACATTACCAATATCTCAATATGCAATGTAACTTGCATAACTAAAGTAGACGAGCTCACGCACCTACCTTATGACCATCCTATATCTATTTATATGTCAAGCAAACATCATAACATGTCAAGTCAATATCTTAATATCATTATTACAAAGTACATTACTCATATAATGTACCATTCGCAACGTTATGTCAAGACGGGCTTTAAACCGTTATCGTATACCTCTAAAACCCTAATTTCATGAGAAGTTAATATCTAAAGTGAATGCACAAGCTACTAAAGCATATGTACAAGTAATATAACATTTCATTTGAAATATAAACTCCCTCCAAGTCAAGCACAAGTCCTTTAAAGCATAATGTACAAGTCATTAATGCATAATATCTAAAATAGCTGTTTCACCTCTGTTTTCCTAAACAAACTTGTATAATCCATCAATTACAAGTTACATACAAGTCATATACTTCATTTACATTCTATAATCATCCTCATTTCATAATATTTCATGAAATGAAACCTAGAAACCCTAACCCGAGCAAAATACTAAACTATGACCCGTTTCTTAATTTTTATCCATCATAAACCTAAACCAACACTCAAATAAGTTGTAATAACCTAAATTACAACATTATCAATCATATTCAATCATCATTTCATCTCAATTATACACGAAATGAATCCAAGAAACCCTAAACGTGCCCTAATTTAACTTTTGGCTTGTTTACTCATTTTTGCCCATTTTAAACTCGAACCACCTATCAATTCTTGTTATTAATCCTTAATAGAATCCTTAAAAATATTAATCCATCATTACATTACAAATATACGCGAAATCCAAGCATAGAAACATAATTCGTGCCCTACTTGACCCGTATACACCTTTCTTGCAATTTGACCCATTTTAAGCTTTCCTTTGCACTTTAGCACCTCAATGACAAGCACCTCTATGCTCCTAAGAAGCTTACCCAGCTGCTATCATCATTCCTTGGTTAAAATTGAAGCCACATGACCACCCTTAGCCCCTAAGTATGTCGCGGCCACCACAAGTACCAAAACCACTTCCACCTTGAAATCCTACCACCTCTAAACCTCAAGACTCATCACATAGCCTCTCCAAATCACCCTATAGCTCTCATATATGTCCTAACCAGATCTCTAAGCTCCCTTGTTTACCAAGGAACCATTCGGCTATAAATAGGACTCTAAACCTTTCATTTCAACTCATCCCCTACTTCCTCCTCTATAACCCATTATAGCAGCGATCCTTTGCTCTAATAAGATCCTATGAGGTCCTAAGGAGTCCTAATACCATAGGTGAAGTGAAAGACTGAAGCCATGAAGCCCTGAAGTTGTTATTCTAGGCGTACGAAGCTAAAAGTCCTGATTTCGACCCGTTTCCAAGCTATAAGCTCAAAACCAGGTTCTGGATGTTCCACTTCTGCTCCTACACTCTTATAATGTTCATATTATCCTAAATAAACTCTTGTTAAAGTTTCATAACTCAATTCATGCTTATTTTCCATTTTGATCCAAAACCGTACACCCGAAACCCTAATTTTATGTTTTTCTTAAAACTAAATGTTATAATGGTTAAATGTTGTTATATCCATCTAAATTGCTGAACTTAATGTTTATTATAACACTTTATTGATTATTGAAGGAATTTAATCTTAAAAACCGCGCGTTTACGTTTTGAAACCCTAATTTGACCCGTTTTGCTTCCTAGCTTAATGAATCGTTATTTTAAACTTTCGTTATGTTAAACCTTCATATTTTAGCTTATATTAACAAGCTATAACCTGCTAATATCAATTAGAAACTTAAAATAAGGTTGCATGGCATTTTGGACTTGTTTTATAAATATTATCCATGCAAGGGGTATATATCGTAACTTTCTAAAACTTATAACTAAAAGGACTGAAAATGTCATTTTATCAAAGTTATAACTATAGGGGTCTATTATGTCACTTTTCAAAGTGCAAGGTTTACTTTGTATATCTGTTAAACTTGAAGAACCAAACTCGTAAAAATGAAAACTCCAAGGGTATAATTTGCCATTTTTCATTCTCAAGGGTCTAAAATGTAACATTTTGAAAAATATAAAAACATGTTCAAAACATTACAAGACATAACTTTAATCAACGCTTGTCATGCTTAACATTTCCAGATATTGATCAAAACGCTTAAAACTGATTATATCGTATCACAATACTAGGGAGCTTCATATTAAGGGGTTTCATCTTGGTATTACGTTCTGACTGAGTTGTTGGGTTTACGATTTAAAGTGCCCTAGCTCCTCAAACGTTTACTGAATGACTTTTAAATTATGATGGTCCGAACGGTGATACAATAATTCCAATCAAACTCATAACAATATTAGACTCTCTGAACCAAAGTACTAGAGTACAATCTACTTAAGACTTGACATATTTACTCAGGTTGCGTAACGTGGCTGTTTACTATCATTTTGCTATATCAACCTTCCCCGTTAAGATTGTGATAAGGTCGTCAGCTTTCATTTTGGAATATATATTACAACTACCTATCAGGTGAAGTTCATAACCTCGCCTTTACTTATTTACATGTTTTATAAACCCGCGAGGGGGATACATGCTTGTTTACAAACTCTTTTACATACTCGTTTATCTTATAACAATGTGATTACTTTTCAAAGACTTAGTGAGTTCATAGCCTCACTTTTAATCTCTTTAATGTTTCATAAACCCGTGAGGGGGATACATGCTATAAATTACGAATACAAGTGTTTTCCAGACTATATGCTATCCTGATATACCATTACAATTAATGTCTAAGTTACTTTATGCCAAAAGTCCCTCATTATCATGGACCATTAATCACTTACGGGTGAACGCGAATATTGTGGATAGATCTATCGGGATTGACGAATCCTGTTTGTGTTAGCCGGATAGGTAACCAAACACACTATATTTGAATTTCATAGGTATATGGCAATTACCTACACCGAGGGCCATTATCTCTATATATATATATCACATCATTTTGGGTATATATATACACTAGTCAGTTTGTGTGCCATGAGCTTAGACCAAGACCAAATCAGACCAAACAGACCAAACAAGACGATAACGCAATAATACACTGTTACTATGATAATTGTATTCGTTGCAATTATTACAAATAACGGGTATATAATAACGTGACCCAAGATCATAACAATACCATTTTCATAATAATTGTGTTTGTACAATTATTACACTATGACTTGTATTCAAACTGTTTATCAAACCTATGAATTTCACTCAACCTTTGTGTTGACTTTTTAGCATGTTTATCTCAGGTAATTGAGCAACTTATGGCACGGAGTGGCATGGACTTGAAGATGGCTAAAACTTGTTATCATTCACATTGTATGTAACTAGATTTTGGGACCTGCCTTTGTAAAACTCTGATTTTAAATGAATGATAACGTATCTTTTGAACAAACATCTCTTTTGAGTCGTTTTCTATGATTATGACTGTTGTACTATAAAGTAATACCCCAGATTAGCTTCCGCTGCTATATTTGTCAAAATGGGGCTGTTACAGATTGGTATCAGGGCCATGGTTATAGAGAACAAGGTCAAAACCTTAACTATAACCACTTTTCTTTTCTAGCCATCAAGGTCCTCCGTGCCACTACTTTCCCTGAATTGCGAAGATGCCGCTACTTTTCCGAATAGTAATACATAACTACTATACTATTATATAAATAACTTATGTTATTTATTACTGGGTTGTTACAGTCATATCTTCATTCCCTCATTCTACTATCGTCCCATCTAATTCCGATACTGAGGATGCTTTTTCCTCCACGAACATTCTAAACTATTTCCCAGCCTCATCGGGAAACATCTTTCCTAATTCTCTCAAGAAAATTTCATCACTTGAAAACACTAAGCCTTTTGTTGGATCACACATTCCATTATTTTCGTATCTATCTCTCGAAGTCTTAAATTCTAAAAAATTTCGTTGTATTCTTTTATTGTATGAAGTTTTTTCTTGAAACACTTGGGTTATTAAGTAGAAAGGAAATTGGAGGGAATGAAGAGGAAAGAAGTTGTGAAAAATAGGGGTTTATTCTTAAATCATTTTTTATGGAGACCTAATTTCTAAAAAACCTCAAAAGTGATGATGTGATACGAAGTGTAACTCACAGTAAAGGTGATATCATCGTGGAACTAAAGTTTAGATCAAGTTCTTGTGGAAAGTTATGATAGTAGTTATAATGTTAATATGATTGAAAGTTAGGTTACGTTGCATAAAGGGTGGAATAAAGCAAAAATATTCCTGTAAAAATGGTTGTACTTAATTTAATAAGTAGATATTACATTGATGAAAATTGCATCTAATTTAATAGATGGATAATTATATTGATGAAAATTATGGGTTGTTATATTACTACTGCTTGGTATCAATTACTACTGTTAGTCATTTTTAGTGCTGCTCTTCATGGATGGTACTACATGGTATTCGTTACTACTGTTGGTTAGTTATTCGTACAGTTCTTATGGTTGATTCTATTACTTTTGGTCATGAGATGGTTAACATATTGGTTTCAGGGGAAGAATATGATAAAGTGTTTAACCATTTGGATATGTTAAATGCACCATTTGAGGGGAAGGTTTTCACTTGTGCAAAACAAGTTAAACCTTATGTAAGAATATTACTACTGCTAAGTCATTATTACTACTGCTAGTTTAAGTTTCTACTGCTTGAATTCATTATTTGTATTGTGCGTCATGGAGGGTAATTTGAGACATTGGAAAGCTTGGATTAGAAGTTTAATATATGGTTTGTAGTTGTAAAGATCAAAGTTGCATATGTTCACAGTCCCCTAATGGATAATGACAAAAAGGGGAAGATGTTACAGAGATGATATGATATGATTTGCAACTTATTAAGTGTGGTGGCATGGCATGGAACAAGAATTGAAGGCTTCATTGTGTTGAAGAAGTATCAACAAGTTCATGGAGATCTTAAGTAAAGGGGAAGATTAGAATCTGTTTCATTCATGGAAGATCAGATTTGAAGATGTACAAGATGTTCAAGTGCTTAAGTTGAAGACAAAGCTTATTATTCAATAGAGGAAGATTGCTGAAGATTAAGCTACTATGGATCATCTTGGAATCAGTTTAACTGTTTGTTTTGTCATCATCAAATAGGGGAAGATTGTTGGGATTTATTGATTTGATGATACAAAAGGATCAAGATCGACATCATGGAATTCTAGAAGATGGAGGATTCTAGAAGACTTGCTTAAAAAGATAAAGATCAAGATTAGGAAAGATTTAGTTTCCTAATACAATTAGGTTTCCTTTGTAAGTCTAGATGGACTCTATATATAAAGAGATCCCTAGACATTGTTTGTGTGTGTGTTTTTAATCATGTTTTAGGAAAACACCAACGATCTCACCACTTGAGATCGTTCTCCTTTGTACGATCCAAATGAGATCGTTTTAGCCCTAAGGTCAAGGTGTCTTTGATCCCTGTTATAGTTAGGTAACACGTTCTATCATGATCAAATAGAATTGGGGCTTATGTGAATGTAAACCTTGTTAATAACATTGTCTTTGTTTAAATTCTGTTGTGCAACAACAACCTTTGTTATTTTTATATATTATAGATCCTAGATGAGTTCTAAACGATCTTCACAATTGGTATCAGAGCCAAGTGGCTCATGATCTAGGATCTACAAGGTTTTACAATCGAAGAAAGAATATTTTGTATTCAAAGAAACCTAAAAAAATTTGATTTTGGTTTCTATTTTCGTCACTTTCTGCACAGCTGTGGTAAAATAAGTTGGTATAATTTTACTTCTCTTTCATCATTGTTTATAATAGTGTTCTTGTTATTGTTATTGGAATTTTTTTTTGAAGACTTGGGTATTAAAGAGAAGGTATTGAGGAATGAAGAGGATAAAGATGTTTGTGAAAATTAGGGTTTTAATTCTTAAATTATTTTTTTGGAAACCCTATTTTCTAAAAACCTCAAAAGTTAATGATGAATACGAAGTGTAATCACAGTAAAGGTGATATGAAAGTGGAAGCTAAAGTTTGAGTTCAGGTTCTTGTGGAAAGTTTATTGAATTGGTTATCATGTTAATACTGATTGGAAGTTACTACTGCTTCATACATGGTTGCTACTGCTCTACAATAGTTAATACTGCTGCACTAAGTTAATGCTAGTAATGGAAAGTTAATATTGCTAGTTAGTAGTTAATAATGCTAGTGTATTTTTACTACTGCTCAACCATTTTAATGTTTCTCTCCATTGTTACTACTGCTTGGTATCGATTACTACTGTTAGTCATTTTTAGTGCTGCTCTTCATGGATGGTACTACATGGTATTCATTACTACTTTTGGTTAGTTATTCGTACAGTTCTTATGGTTGATTCTATTACTTTTGGTCATGAGATGGTTAATATATTGGTTTCAGGGGAAGAATATGATAAAGTGTTTAACCATTTGGATATGTTAAATGCACCAAAACAAGTTAATGTTTCATGGGATTCTAACAAGTCAAAGAAATAAACCGATACTTTGAAACTTGAGTTGTCCGGCTGATACTAGACTCAATTGTTCGGTTCCAACTAGAATTGATTTATTCGGTTCTAACTTCAACTTAGTTGTTCGGTACCAACTAGGATTGAGTTGTTCGGTTCTAACACTAACTTAGTTGTTCGGTTCCAACTAGAATTCAATTGTTCGGTTCCAACTATTATTGAGTTGTTCGGTTCTAACTACAAAGCTTTTATTGTTCGTCCAATAGACGCTCAGTTGTTCGGCTTAACACTAAAAAGCCCAGGATGTTCGGTTGATACTTAACCCAGTTGTGCTGTTTAATACTTGAAGCCCGGTTTGCTCGTTTGACACAAGAACCCCAGTTGTTCGGTTGATACTTGAAGCCCAGTGTTCGGTGTTGACCACTAGACTCCCCCAGTGTTCGGTTTTCTAACTAAAAAATAGTTGTTCGGTTAAAAACCAAAAATAGGTTTGTTCGGTTGCTATAGTGTCGAACCCCAACTTTGAAAAACACAAAAGACACATTTTGGATGGTTGTTTTGCGAAAATTCTGTACAACTATGTTGCTATCTAAACAACATTTATCTTAGGGGGTTTTGTTTCGGCTTATGAAACATAAACCCAATTAGGCTTATATTTCATAAGCCCTAATTTTTCGGCTTATTTTGAGATTTGTTGGCTTATAAAAGTTTATTATGATCATAAGTCTTAAAATTAGCCAAAAAAATTGGGCTTATAAAATATATAAACCAAATTTGATTTGGGTTTATATTTCATGAGCCCTAATTTTTGGCTTATTTTGAGACTTGGAGGCTTATATAATATATAAATTTATATAAGCCCCATGTCTCAAAATAAGCCAGAAAATTGGGGCTTACGAAATATAAGCCCAAATAAACTTATGTTTCAAAAGCCGAAACAAACACCCATTTAAAGTGACAATCATAACAAAAAGCTAAAACACACAATTAAAATAGGAACATACCATATGTTCCAAGATAGAGATATTTGTTGCCAAAAACACGTCCAATACGAGCCTCCCATCTACCATTATGATGGTGCCTACACAATAAAGAACCATAATAAAATCATCACTTATTTGCACTCAACAATATAGTCCCACCATTTTTCATGATCAACGGACACAAATTGTACCACCATTATTGCTAAATACCTTGCTACACCTCTGTATTTCGATACACCTCTTGAAAAACCGCTACTTTTTCTGCAATACGAAGATACCAAAAAATAATTTGCGAGAAAACTTTGTGAGACTGAGTATCCAAAAGTGCTTATGTGTTTGAAAATAAGCAGGCGCCAACCTTCTTATTCTGTTGTGATTTATTAAAGTACGAAAAATGGGATTCTTTTGAACAATGCAATAAGCACACAAGTCATGTACCATGACTATTACCTTCTTAATGATCCGATATACTCCTCTTTTGACAAACTCTCCATATCTCGAAGCTCCTCTTCGTATGTCTCGAGCTACAATGTTTTCATATATAATACTTACAAGTACTTAACAATATCATTTCATAATCTTGAGTTAAACTAAGTTAAAAAGAGATTTACAGGAAAGTTGAGAATGGTGTCTTGTCCCCAATATTTCAATGCTGCCAAGTCATATGCATGTGCTGCGGCTTTTTCATCATCGTAGGCCCCTGAATATCACACACACATTTGGATAAGTTCCACTTTGAATTCAAATAAAACACCCTTTTTTTCCCACTTTTTATATTGTTTTGTCACTTTAATAATACCAATAATAAAATGAAAATAAATGGATATACATCAAGATATTGATGCCAACAAACTTACCTAAATACACTGTAGCAACATCACCACCATTTCATGAAAAACCAATCAAGAAACAAATTTCAAATTAGCAATTAATAACCGATTAAGCATCAACTAAATTAAATCAAAAAAGTTCGAAAATTAACATATGGGCTTGCATTTCAAAAATAAATCTTATCCATTTTGTGTCACACAATAAAAGTGTTCACTTTAAATGTTTAGAAAAGTCACAATAAAATGTCACATTTACTTTTTATAATCTATTTTCACAATGAAAACCCAGAAAAAACATATTCAGTAAAAAAGAAAAAAAAACCTTGTCGTCCTTTTTTGTTTTGTGATTCATTCCAACAATTCTTATCCCACAAATGAGCTTCATAACGACCAGTCCATCTATGCCTTCACATTCAAATTCATAAACCAAATCAATAAAAGAAATATGACATAAAAAAATTTAAACCATGACACTAGAAACACATTTCGATAAACTGGGACATTTATTTCAAAAATTAACATTATATCGAAAAAATTCATAGGTGTTCCTGTTCCGTCCCTGATTCAAACAAACCCATGTTAAAAAAAACATCGTTCATATTACATACATATATATATATATATATATATATATATATATATATATATATATATATATATATATACCTCGTTACGCCTCGATAAATCGAGCTTCGTTTAGGAGGCGAATCTCTCTGAACCGTTTTACGAGTTCGTTTAGCTTTTCCAACAACTGGCTTCTTGTCATTGTCACGAGTCGTATTAGCATTAGCATTAGCATTCTTCTTCGTTGAAACCTTAGCCATTGAACAAAAAATAATATGAAAGCAAGTAAATATGAAATGAGAGAGAAGTAAAATTATGAAAAATGTGAGTGGTTTGTCATCCAATAAGAATGGAAAGATATAAAAAGAATGAAAAGCTTTTTTTGATGTGAGAGAGAAATAATGTATAAAAAAATTTATAAGTGAGTGCCGGCAGTGAGTTTAAAGTGAGTGCCGTCTGTAAGCGGCTTTAAAAGTGGAAAATGTGAAATGGTGATCTGTTTTGTGTGTTAGATTTTGGGTTTTACTAATTGTTGTTATATGTGCCCTAATCTTTTATTATCTTTTGTTTTTTGGGCCCAAATCCAAATCTAATAGTGGACTTATTACTAGGGATTAACCCCACTATAAAGTAGGGGTGAGCATAAAAACCGAAATAACCGAATAAACCGAAAACTAAAACCGAACCGAGAGCAACTAAACCGAACTAAGAACCGAACCGAATTTGCCAAAACCGAACCGAACTACAAATTCGGTTTACAGGTTGGATATGGGTTTGACAATCAGAACCGAAAACCGAATTTATATAAATATATATATTTTTTTATATATTCATGTATAAAAAAAATACTACTAAAATTTTATCCTAATATAAAGAAACACATTTTATGCTTGAAATAATTTTTTTTGCTAAATATCTATGTAATTATTTATTTTTTAATTTCGGTTTTCGGTTCAGTTCGGTTTTCGGGTTGACCCCAAAAATAATTTCGGTTTTCGGGTTGACCCAAAAA
Source organism: Tanacetum coccineum (assembly GCA_026074375.1). NCBI lineage: Eukaryota > Viridiplantae > Streptophyta > Magnoliopsida > Asterales > Asteraceae > Tanacetum > Tanacetum coccineum. The sequence continues at coordinate 164,145 of BQNB010000033.1, read as the reverse complement.
ATAATTTCGGTTTTCGGTTCGGTTTTCAGGTTAACCCAAATTTTTTTTTAACCGAATTAACCGAACAACCCAATAACCGAACCGATCAACACCCCTACCCGTTTCCAAATAAATGAATAATGCAGATGGTTGGGCTAATTTGATTTCCAAAAATGAAAGTACAATAACCAATCGAATGGACTAACTTGTTTTTGAGACATGGATGATCATGGATGAAAAGAAAAAAATTTAAATCTATTTTTCTCTTCTTATAACGGCAATTGTTTTACACTTTTATGTATTTTGCAGGTCTCTCTTTTGTTAAAGAGTTAAATCCATGTTTGGTCCTTGTGGTTATGGCCAAATTGCATGTTACATCCTAGTAAGTCGATAATTACACCAAGTGTCTTTGTGGTTGACCAAATTGCATGTTACATCTTAGTTATGGCCATTTTGCAGGTCTCTTATCTTTTTTATTTTTATTAAACTTTTTATGTAATTTTTTTTAACTTTCATGGTACCAACATTGACTCTGAATCTTGAAGTCTTCGAACATACATATAAAGCTTATCTTTATTTTTTTGAAGAACGTATATAAAGCTGATCTACTCTGTACCTAAACCAAAAATGTAGAAAACCCAACCAACTTCAACTCACTTCCACTCAAAACCATGACGTTATTAACGCCGATCTGTACATTCCGATCTAGTCAATCCCCTTTTGACCATAAAAAATGATACCCTCAATCTTGCCATTGTTCACCTTACTCTTCCTTTTCACCGCCACCTTCACTTTCCGGCAGCTTTTCACCGGCGCCGGAGGTGATTTGGGCAATACCCATATGTTAAATGATGGTGATGGTGTAACCCATCTCACGGCTCGGAGCCTAATCTCCAATGCTGCACAACACGACGCTTCGAGGTGATCTTTGACGTAAAGCCCACTTAGGGCTACCGTAAGGGAATCACCAGTACACAACGAAGCTCATCCCAAACGGAGCCTCCGATCTTTAAGGATCGCAAAGCTTCCGACAGGACAAACAAGGCTCCGAGGTAAAAGACAAAACAAAATATTTTGTGGACCCAACAAAGGACAAACGACCGTCCTATATTCTCGCTCGTGCCTAACCGTTGCACATGGGGACGATCTCGGAGCCTCAGCAAACATCCTCTCATTGGCTCGCGAGATCATGCTCCGCTCCAGCCAACCAGAATCAACACGTGGCAAGACCTAGGTCATTCCCAGGTCATGCCTATAAATAACATCTCATTTATCCGTATCAGGTATGTCCTAAACACATACATTAATTTCTCTCTCTACAACACATACCATTTCCATGATTACTGATTCTCACACCGGAGCTGGTTCGTAGGGTCTACCCTTACGCTCCGTGCTAACACAAGTGATTTATTTTTATCTTATTGCAGATCCACTCCAACGCAGAGGTATCTTGGCTTATTTCATACGTAATAGGCTCTGATCAAGAAGGTGCAGTCTATTGTACGATCAGTGGCACACCCGGTGGGACCCGCCGAATACTAATTCGTAGGGTCGTTCTTTTAACCCTATTAGTATCCGATACTTTCGCGCATTCAAAATCATGATAATGGAAGTCGACACCACACCCTCAACACCAACATTTATGACATCAAGTGTAGGGCTCGCTATAGAGGGGAGGGGGGGGGGAGGCCGAAGAAAAACCGCAGCCTATCACGCCTTTGAATCCAGCCTCAAATGTCACCACAAACAACCAAGCACCGTCCGTAACGCCTATGCACATAGAGGTGCAGACTGTAGACGAAGCGTTTGTTATGGCAAACTACTCGCGGCTAGATCCCCTCATGAGGAGAAGAATGAGGGAACTAAGGTTGCAAGGTGTGGCAACACGATTGAACTATTCAAGTGAAGACGTGGATGAGGAAAGAGAAATGAAGGCACTGCCGGGGTTGTAGCCACGACCTTATGACATGACGGAGGAGCCTATCATGAGGAATATACCTCCACTACTAGCCTCCCACCTAAGAGAAACAGAAAAAAGAAGGAGGACACTATCTCTAAGAGAAGCCGTGGGCGTCGACAAGAATCCTCCAAATAACATTTATCCTCCAAACAATGTTAATCCTCCGAATAACATTTACCCGTCGAGTAATGTTTACCCACCAAACAACATTTATCCTCCGAAGAATGTTTACCCACCAAACAACATTTATCCACTGAATAATGTTTACCCTCCAAACAATGTTTATCCTCCGAATAATGTTTACCCTTCGAACAAGATCTATCCTCCGAATAACGTTTACCTTCCAAATAGCTTCTATCCAACGAATAGCTTCTGCCCTCTAAGCAACAACTATAATCCAAATAACTCTCACCCCCCGCACTAAGTTTACCCTCTGCATAACCACCATCCTCCCAGCCAAGGGCACCTTCCAGGAGCGGTGTACTATACTTGATACTCAGAGAGAGGACACATGAATGACGAAGAAAGTCCCTCCCTACTAACCAAGTGGATTGAGGAATTGCAACTTCCGAATGGTCTCAGAGTTCCGCCGCACGTAGAATACTATGATGGGAAAGGTGACCCGAATGACTTCATATACGCCTTCGAGGAAGCAGACCAAGACACACTTAGTTGTTAACGGGATTAAAAGAAATGAGGGAGAGAGCGTTCGAGCTTTCATTACCCGGTACACGGACGAAAGCGCCTAAATATCAAAACTCAATGAAAACCAAAGGATAACAGGTTTTGTGCATGGGGTGAAGATAAAATCTTTGGTTAAATTCATATCCACAGAGCTCCCAGAAAGCTACGACGGACTCATAGATAAAGTATACTCCTTGCTACAAGGAGAAGAAACGGCTTTCGAAGGCCGACCTGTTGTCTTCATGGACAACAACACATGAGAAAAGCTGCAAAAAGGAAGACCTTGGGAAGGGTTAGGAAGGAAGAACAGAGAAAGACGAGACATGTATAATCACTACAAAGAACCTACCTCCAGAATCCTACAGAGCCTCACCAAAACTCCCAGAGAAATCTTGGCCTCCGAGAAAGTAGTAAAAACTTTCACAAAGCCTCCCAAGATGATATCTAAAGCCAGAGACACGTCCAAATATTGTGAATTTCACCAAGACTACGGCCACGACACGAACACCTGTAAAGAATTGAAAAAACAGATAGAACAGGCCGTTAAGGCAGGGAAGTTGTCCCACTTAATAAAGGGGATCAGGAAAGGAAAAGCTAAGCAAACAGACTCTCAACCCGGAGAGTGGGCCGCTCAGGCTGTAAAAGCAGAACCCGCTACGGAAGGGAAAGAGGAACCTATCCTCATGATAGGGGTGGTCGATAACCCCCTAAAAAGGAAAGAACCTCCAAAAATCATGAGCATCGAAGAAATGATATTCCTCCCAATCCAAAACGAAGCTCCCTCCGTAGACCCAATCCTCATAAGTGTACAAGTTCACGAAAGATATGTGATGAGAGTCCTGCTGGATGGAGGAGCTGCATGCAAGATAATATATGAACATTGCTTCCTAAAGCTCAGAAAAGAAACCAGAGAAAGAATGAAAGACGTATACACAACTCTATCCGGATTCTCTGGCGAACAAGTTAGCCTATTAGGAGAAGTTAGTCTTCTGATAACGGTAGGAAAGGCTCCCCATCACAAGAGTGAACAAATCACCTTCCTAATAATACGTTCTGATACTCCCAACAACATGCTTTTCGAAAGAACGGCAATCACAGGGTTAGGGATGATACCTTCTACAATGCACTCCGCAGTCTTATACCAATTGGAGACAGGACCAAGGGTCATCATGTCAGAATATCAAGACGTAAAGAAGTGCGAGTTAGTAAAAAGACTAAAAGAATCGCCCCCTGAAGCTCGCTCCAAGTCTCCAAGTGTTTTAACCCAGAGGAAAAAATATAATCAACCTAAAGTATCCCGAGCAAACGGTAACTATAGGAAGGCAACTCCCCATAGAATCCAAACAAAGATTGATTAAGTTGCTTAAAGATAATGTCGACGTGTTCGCTTGGTAGTATTCAGACATGACAGGAATCCCTCGAACAGGTGAAATATTTGCCACTGAGCACAAGCTGAACGAGGACAAGAAAATCACACTCGTACAACAAAATAAAAGAAGGATGGCCCAGATCGAATTGCCGCAGTATCGAAAGAGGTGAAAGAACTAAAAAGGGAAGGAATATTAAAGGAAACAAGATACCAAACATGGGTAGCCAACACCGTAATGTTCAAAAAGACAGATGGGGCCTGGAGGATGTGTGTTGATTTCACAGACATCAATAAAGCCTGCCCGAAAGATTATTACTCATTGCCGGAGATAGACTGGAAGGTAGACTCACTCTTCGACTTTAAGCTCAAGTGTTTCTTGAATGCATACAAAGGTTACCACCAAATGAAAATGGCTAAAGAAGACGAACACAAAACAGCTTTCCATACCCCACAAGGGGTATACTGCTACCGAAAGATGCCCTTCGGGCTAAAAAACGCAGGTGGTACTTACCAAAGGTTAGTAGATAAGGTCTTTGAAAGCCAGATTGAAAGAAACCTAGAAGCTTACATAGAAGACATGGTGATTAAGAGCATGGACGAGACAGATATGATCGCCGACATAAAAGAAACCTTCAAAAGGTTGTGAAAGATAAACATGAAACTCATCCCGAAGAAGTGCTATTTCGGAATGGAAGAAGGCCAATTCCTGGGGCACGTGGTGTCAAAGCAAGGTATTAAAGCCAACCTAGCAAAGATCCAAGCCCTAACAAGTCTCAAAAGGCCAAAAACCATCAAAGAGGTGCAGAGCCTCAACGGGAAACTCGCAATACTCAATAGGTTCTTATCTAAGAGCGTAGAGAAATCCTTATCTTTCTTTAAAACACTGAAAGGTTGTCTCGAGAAAAAAGACTTCACATGGACAAGGGAAGCAGACAAGGCTTTTGAGGAGATGAAAAGATACATAGAAAAGTTGCCCACTCTCATAGCACCTAAAGCGAGAGAAAATCTGATCGTCTACCTCGCAGCCTCAAAAGAATGCATAAGTGCAGTCTTAATGGCGGAGAGAGGAAAAGATCAGATACCTATATATTTTGTAAGTAGAGTACTGCAAGGAGCTGAGTTAAACTACCCAACTATGGAAAAGCTAGTACTAGCCCTAATCCACGCCGCAAGAAAACTGAAAAGATACTTTCAAGCACATAACATAACCCTCCTGTTGTCGAAACCTGAAAAATCAGGAAGGGTAGCCAGATGGGCCATAGAGCTGGGAGAGCACAAAATCGAGTTCAAACCTAGAAACGCAGTCAAGGCCCAGATCCTCGGAGACTTCTTGGCAGAAACCCAAAAATAAGATGAAGAAACAGACTTCGAAGAGCAACATCTGGAGGGACAAAACACAAGATGGAAGCTATATACAGATGAAACATCAAGCGATGATGGGTCTGGGGCTGGTTTGATGATAGTAAACCTAAAAAGAACAAAGTTCAACATCTGGAGGGACAAAACACAGTAAAGGCCCAGATCCTTGGAGACTTCTTGGCAGAAACCCAAAAAGAAGATAAAGAAACAGACTTCGAAGAGCAACATCTGGAGGGACAAAACACAAGATGGAAGCTATATACAGATGAAACATCAAGCGGTGATGGGTCCGGGGCTGGTTTGATGATAGTAAACCCAAAAGGAACAAAGTTCACATACGCTCTGAAGTTTGAGTTCACAGCAACCAACAATGAGGCTGAATATGAGGCCGTCATAGCCAGACTCCGCATCGTAAAAGAAATGAATATAGAGGAAATTACAGTCTTCGTAGATTCATAACTCGTAGCCAACCAAGTCAATGGATTGTATGAAGCAAAACATGACCACACTAGACAATACTTACAAATAACCAAAGACATGCTAAAGAATTTTTGACACTCGGAAGTTCAATACATAAGAAGAAGCCAGAATAAGAAATTCGATGCTCTAAGCAAGCTAGCATTGCTAACCTTTGAGCACTTAACAAAGAAGGTACTAGTAGAAAAATTAATGAAAAAATCAATCTATGAAAAGCAAGCGGAGGAAGCAACCGCGAAAGAGGGGACCAGTTGGATGACTCCGATTATGGAATACCTCGTTAGTGGCATTCTCCCAGCAGATAAGAAGCTGGAAAGGAAAATTAGAGTAAAAGCTCCTAACTACAGAATTATCGACGGAATCCTTTATAAAAGATCTTTTCTCACCACGTGGCTAAGATGCGTAGGCCCAAAACAGGCAAAGAACGCGATTAAAGAAATTCACAGAAGATCCTGTGGCTTGCATGCCGGGCCAAGGTCACTAGTAGCAAAAATAACAACACTGGGATACTACTGGCCATCCATGCATAGGGACTCAGCGGAATCCATCCAAAGCTGCGACACATGTCAAATCCACTCACCAGTCTCCAGGTTACCCAAACAAGACATGACCTCAATTATGGTGGCATGACCTTTTATACAATGGGGGTATAGACATTATGGGCCTTCTACCGGAGGCCTCAGAAAAACTAAAATTCTTAATAGTAGCTGTAGACTATTTCACAAAATGGGTAGAGGCAAAACCTTTAGCAAGCGTCACAGGAAAACATGTGGAAAGATTTGTTGGGGAACACATTGTATGCAGTTTTGGGATACCACAAATGATTGTTTCAGACAACGAAAGACAATTCGAATAAGGTGTGTTCCCGAAATTTTATGAAAGACTCAAGAATAAGCAGGCCTTTACTTCCGTGTATCACCCGCAAGGGAATGGCCCGACGGAAGTTACAAACAAAGAAATAGTAAAAGGTATAGAAAAAAGGCTGGGAAGGACATACAAGGGATGGGTCGATGAACTTCCCCAAGTCCTATAGGCCCACATAACCAGCCCAAAAAGAAGCAATAGAGAGTCACCATTCAGCCTCACCTATGGAACTGAGGCCGTATTGCCAATAGAAATTAGCATACCAACAAAAAGAACAATGAGAGTAGACCCAACCCAAAACGAGAAAGAACTCAGAATCAACTTAGAAATCTTAAAAGAAAGAAGAGAAATAGCAGCCATTGGGGAGGCATCATACAAGAAGAAACTTGAAAAATATTATAATAAGAAGGTCAGACCATCAACATACAAGCCCGGAGACTACGTACTCTGACTTAACAGTGCGAGCAAAGCAAAATACATAGGGAAAACAGGCCCAACATGGGAAGGCCCTTGCAAAGTATTAGAAGCCGACGGTACCAGAGCCTATGTCCTCTCGACCCTCAAAGGAAGAGTAATACCTAGAACGTGGAACGGAGTCAACCTCCGAAAATATTATATGTAGCAATCTTTTCGGCTACACAGTTACCTCCTTTTGTTTTAAAGACCTTCTTAAAGGCCACTGTACCGGCCATGCGCCTACAATTCTCTACAATAGAAAAAACAAACACTTTCAATCGCAACAAAATTGCATTAAGTGTTAACATATAAATTCATCTAAAAACCCAAAGGAGAAAATATGACTAGCTACCATCTACAAAACCCTTTGGGAAGAGAAAGATAGAATGCCTAAAACATCTGTGCACAGATATCAGAAAAAGGGAATTAAACAAATTCCTAATAAGGCCAACAGAAGAGCCAAATATAAACCCAAGATATTAACAAGCATAATATAAAAGGGTAAAACATTATCCAAAGCTGGCACACCCGTGCCATAGTCATCCATGGAAAACACAATCCATAACGAAAACATCCAAATAAGCAGGCACACACGCACACCAAAAAAGACAAATAGCAAATTATTCAAAAGGCATCAAGTCAACAAAGCCACATATGGCTCAGGAAAGTAAATTTTCCAAAGGGGACACACAGGTACCCATAGATAACAAAGTAATACAAAGCTTCAAAAGGGGTTAAAAGAGTAACATCAAGGGAGAGGAGCCTCTTGAACTAAAGGAGCCTCTAGGGAAGCCAGCTCCTCAGAACTCAAACCAACATTTTCAACCAAAAGAGAAATGTAGGGGAATTCAAGCTTGTAGAAAGCCTCAGCAGCCTCGTCAAAAATATTCTTAGCTTCAGGGTGGTAGTCTTGCACATCTTTGAGATCCCAGGAGTCTCCTAACCCGTGCACCTTATCCAATGCCTGAGACCTGCCATGTAACACCCCCAAAATGGGTCGCAGCGGAAATAATGTTCCAGGAGCGTTACTTCATAATACCATTGCACAAGACATGAGAGAACGACCTCTAAACGTGTCGTTTAAAAAGTAATCTTGTATTGTTTAGACTCTAATGCACATCAAGTAAGCCAAGCATCTAATTCACCTGAGAAAAATATGTTTAAAAGTGTCAACATAAAGTTGGTGAGTTCATAAGTTTGTTTAAGTATAAATGTTAAACTAAAGATTTGCAAAGTGTGTATGACCATTTCAACCCTTATAATAATCACAAAAATGTACGTATGAAATTTGAACCGCAATTGTTCAAAGTATGCATGATAATTGAAAATATCACGAAATGTTTCAAGTATGTATTGCCAAACGAGTGATTACGATTACTCTAAGTTCATGAAACTGAGGCTCAGACTTGTATGCCACTTTATTCAAGGCACCGTAAATGTTTATGTTCGTGTAAATGTTGTTCTTTGCTCTGACATGATATAACGTTCGTTGGCTCGGTAATTTCGACACCAGTGATAGCTAATCGCCCGAACGAAGTTGTCACACCCGAATAGATCTATTTTATAACATTCGCGTCTACCAACTTGTAGTTAACAGTTCAATCCGCTTAAGCGAATCCGTAATCATTTGAATGAAAGTATGTATTTGCGTCCAAAAATGAAATCAAGTAATGTATCTCATCGTGAGATATGTAAATGAGTTTGAAAATCAATTTGTAAATAAGTTGTAAATGAACATGTAACGAGTTTGAATCAACCATGTAAATGAATTTGTAAACAAGCATGTTCTCACCCCAAAAAATATATGTAAAACAAGTAAAACATGGGGCTATAAACTCACCTTAGTGAATGAAGTTTGATTATACAAATCAAATGAGTGAAACGTCACGGAAAAGTCCGAATGCAACCTAATTAATTATAGGTCGTATGAGTACAACGTACTTTGAATAACTAACACAACATATAATTTATATAGTTACATCACCACCTAAATATGTTTGTTTAATTGATAAAATTAAACCATATAGATTTGCACTTGTAAAATAAATGTTCATGTACTTTGTATTTGTAAAAATGTTATACTTGTCCAACAACTTATTATTTATTAATAATTGTTTTAACAGTTATTTGTATTTATATAATGATATTATATAAATAGTTCAATTGTTCTTATAAAAATAGTGCACAAAATAAAAATAGCGCACAAGTATAAAAATAGTGCATAAGGTTTTGAAAACCTTATATCTTTTTCGTTTTGGCTCTGTTTTACATGTTATTTATACCCGTGGCTTCGTATTAAAAAAGATCTATCAAAATATTATATTCATAATATTTTTAGCTACCGATGAACAGTAACTTTTACTGTTTAGTAAAATTATATAAAACTACTTTTGTATAATTAATTGTTGTGGCCTTCCAAAAATCATAACTTATCCATTTTAATCCCGTTTTTAGTGTTATTTATGTCCACGTCTTCGTAGTGAAAAGTTCTATACAAGAAAAATATTTCCCAGAAACTTACTGTTATGAATAGTAACAGGTTTTTATAAAATTACTTTTATAAAAAAACTTTTTATTGAAATCTTGGAAATTCTATAACTCTTTCGTTATAATTCGGTTTTTCGAGTTTCTTATATATTTGAAATCCTCGTAAAATGTACCTTCACAGAAAAATATAAAATATTTTTCATCAGATCTGTAAAGTTTCAGGTTTTACAAAATTACTTTTATAAATCTACTTTTTATTGTAAACTTGTAAACTCCGTAACTTATTCGCTATAATTCGAATTTTCGAGTTCTTTATATGCTTACGATCCTCATAAATGTACTATTTTAATAAAATATAAAATAAATATTATTTTTGTCGAATTAAAACAGAATGTTTTAGGTTTTAAATTAAATTTGTATAAAACTTATTTTATAAACTTTTTGGGCATAAATGAATTACTACAAGACCTCTACTTTACTTAATAACACTTCTTGCATATACTTTAGGTCCTTGAATTTATGTCCACCGTATATAGTCCAAAGTGTCAATGAAAAATGTCCAACATGTATATTTATTTATATACACTTTATAAATAAATAATTAACAATAATTTTCTAAATATTTATATAAATTATCCATTGCTTGTAAATCCTTAAATAACATATATCCTCATATTTTAAACATCATTTTAACCATGAAGAAAATGAATTCCAAATTTAACAAGTGTGTAATTATTTTATAAACTTTATAAAATAAACCTAGGTGATGATTAACTACATAGCAATTATATAAAACATGAAATTAATATATTGAAGAAATTAGGGTTTATAAAAAGACCTTAGAAAGATGCAAGAAGATGATAACACAAGCTTAACACAAGTATTTATCCCATAATACTTCCAATATAACCCTAAACCAAACTAGAAAACCCTAATCTTCTTTACTTGAATAACTCTTATAATCACCCAACCAAGCTTCCAATACCCTTTAATACACCTTATATATGCTATATATCAACCTTAGTATACTTGGAATACCTTAGAAATCAAAGATATGAAATGTATAAGAGTGTGTGTTTGAATCGTGACCTATGTATGAGATAGAGAGAGTTTTTGCTTTGATTTTTCTTGTAAGAGTTTAGTGTGAGTTTACTTCCACTTATGAGGTTCTATTTATAGCAATACATGAGTTAGAATACTACTTTGTGAATCTATCTAATTGTTTTGGGGTTTGCTTCACGATGTCTGGTTTTGGTGACCAAAAGAGCTTGGTTCATGGAGTTTAAAAATGGTTTAGGGCTTGTAGAGGTAGGGAACACGGTATGGTTTGATAATGCTTTGTGTAAGTGTGATATGACTAATACTACATGCTTGTTCTTGTCCTATTTTGTTCCTTGTTTTCAGCCGTGTACATACACACACATGAGAGACATATTTTACCTTGAAAACCCTTGGTTAATACTTGAAGATAATCCTATGGTTAAGGTTATTGTTGTTTAATAGTTAGTAGATGATTGCATGATTCAATTTCAAATGTATGTATATGTTTGTGTGTAACCGGCTATGGAGTTGTATGGGTGAGTATAGTTTGTAATTAGGTATTATGGTGGGTATTTATTTAAGTATAGAAGTGTTTATGTGTTTACATGCATGCATGGATGCCTAAAACGCGAACCAGATGCGTTTTATGTAAAGTTTAAAAATAAGACTTGAAAAGTTATAAATTATACTTCTAATAATGTTATAACACTAACTGAATGTAAACTTTTATTTGTTTGGTGCCCGTTTACGTTGAACGCTTATTTTTAGTTTACGCGATTTAACTTATGCGATTAAAATTTAAAGTGAACGCGTAAAAGTTTAAAATATATAATTGAATGTTTATTGACGTAAAAAAATGTGAAAATGTGAATTGTTATAGTCTCCTCGTGTTAAAAGAATTGCATTTCGCAATTCAGTTTTAGTTGCCTTCCGGAATAGTGTTGATGAAGAGGTGTATATACTTGTTGTGGATTACTTATCTTCTTAATCCTCCAAAACGTGGTGAAATTTTTTGTTCTATTAACATAGAGAGTGTCATTGATACGGGTTTTCAACTCCTTGTATATACCACTTAAGGTTTTTCATCCTCGACATTTTCCTCCTTAATTGCCTCAGCTTAACGTTCAAGTTTCAAATTTATTGCGGTGGCTAAAGTTTGAATCCTAGTGGTCTTATCCGTTCCTTTCGACTTAAAGCGTTAATTATAACATTCTCCTTTCCAGAGTAATAACGGATTTAACCTATGATGGTGTTACCAATACTAACTTCTATAGCATTGCGTCAACGTTGAATGGGTGATTTAGTAAATTCCTTAATGACGAGCAATTTGATGGTGAATTGTCCTAGGGCGACTAGTGATGCGCCTCTACTTTTCAGCTTAGGATTTAGTGCAAGGTGATGTCGACTTTATATAGTAAGGTGGCGTAAATGTCTACTTAGTTGCATGGTTACTAATTTAGTTTCCCGTGACAAACACGTTTTATGAATACGCACATAAAACTTGATATAAATAGAAAATTGGTTCTTGACAAAGGTTTTATGGTGACTATTCTCGGCATGGTATGGTCCTTCCTAAATTATACATAGGTGATCAGGCTATGTATATTTGAGGTCTAACGATGCGATGCTCATTTTCGTCAAAATAGTGTTATGTATAAAGTAGTATCAAAATAGTTTATAGTGTGAGGAAATAATTCACAAGATAGAAACGAGGTAGTTTATAGGATAACAACAAAATGATGTGTGAGTTGGTCGTACGATAATTTATAAGACAATAGCTAAATAGCTCAAGATAGTAAAAATGATTTATCACGTGATGCTAAAATGTTTCATAAAGTTATAATGCTTCAGAGGGTGGTTTGCATGTATAAATGGAACATTAAAGTAAAATTGATGAAATCTTCATGACTCATTAATTTGATAAATAATTTAAAATCATCCACACAGTACAACAAACATGTAACATGAATTATAACACAAATTCCTTAAGGGAAATATTGTCTATGATGGTTCCGACATAGGTTTCACTAGGTAAGACGGGTCACAAGATGACGTAGGTGTTTTAACAATGTGAGGCGGGTGTTCAAACTCAGAGTTGAATGGTAAGGTAACTAATGGGATCGGCGGATTGTGATAAGTTTCAATGTTATGTAAATGGTACTATGTAAAATCACGAAAAAGGTTTCAAAGACCATCGTGTCATTCACAATGTCTTGAGAAATGTTCTAGTATTTATATAAATAACTCTTATATAAATAGACGTAAGGGAATGTAAGCATATATATATGTATATACGTATTTCATGTAAGCACGTAAGCAAGTAGTGTGTATGCACATTGAAAAAGTTTGATGTGATACAATGTTTATGAAAACGGTTATAGTCTAAGTAAAATATGCAACCTAGTTCTCTATAACCTTGGCTCTGAATACCAATCTGTAACACCCCCAAAATGGGTCGCAGTGGAAATGATGTTCTGGGAGCGTTACTTCATAATATCATTGCACAAGACATGAGAGAACGACCTTTAAACGTGACGTTTGAAAAGTAATCTTGTATTGTTTAGACTCTAATGCACATCAAGTAAGCCAAGCATCTAATTCACCTGAGAAAAACATGCTTAAAAGTGTCAACATAAAGTTGGTGAGTTCATAGGTTTGTTTAAGTAAAATGTTGAACCAAAGATTTGCAAAGTGTGTATGATCATTTCAACCCTTATAATAGTCACAAAAATGTACATACGAAAGTTGGACCGCAATTGTTCAAAGTATGGATGATAATTGAAAATATCATGAAATGTTTCAAGTATGTTGTGATTACGATTACTCTAAGTTCATGAAACTGAGGCTCAGACTTGTATGCCACTTTATTTAAGGCACCATAAATGTTCATGTTCGTGTAAATGTCGTTCTTTGCTCCGACATGGTATAACGTTCATTGTCTCGGTAATGTCAACACCAGTGATAGCTAACCCGAACGGGGTTGTCACACCCGAATAGATCTATTTTATAACATTCGCGTCTATCAACTTGTAGTTAACAGTTCAATCCACTTAAGCTAATTCGTAATCATTTGAATGAAAGTATGTATTTGCGTCCAAAAATGAAATCAAGTAATGTATCTCATCGTGAGATATGTAAATGTGTATGAAAATCAATTTCTAAACGAGTTTTAAATGAACATGTAACGAGTTTGAATCAACCATGTAAATGAATTTGTAAACAAGCATGTTCTCACCCAAAAAATATATGTAAAACAAATAAAACATGAGGCTATAAACTCACCTTAGTGAATGAAGTTTGATTATACAAATCAAATGAGTGAAACGTCACGAAAAAGTCCGAATGCAACCTAATTAATTATAGGTCGTATGAGTACAACGTACTTTGAATAACTAACACAACATATAATTCTATATAGTTACATCACCACCTAAATATGTTTGTTTAATTGATAAAATTAAACCATATAGATTTGCACTTGTAAAATAAATGTTCATGTACTTTGTATTTGTAAAATTGTTATACTTGTCCAACAACTTATTATTTATTAATAATTGTTTTAAGACTTATATGTATTTATATAATGATATTATATAAATAGTTCAATTGTTCTTATAAAAATAGTGCACAAACTAAAAATAGTGCACAAGTATAAAATAGTGCATAAGGTTTTGAAAACCTTATATCTTTTTCGTTTTGGCTCTGTTTTACATGTTATTTATACCCGTGGCTTCGTATTAAAAAAGATCTATCAAAATGTTATATTCATAATATTTTTAGCTATTGATGAACAGTAACTTTTACAGTTTAGTAAAATTATATAAAACTACTTTTATATGATTAATTGTTGTAGCCTTCCAAAAATCATAACTTATCCATTTTAATCCCGTTTTTAGTGTTATTTATGTCTACGTCTTCGTAGTTAAAAGTTCTATCCAAGAAAAATATTTCTCAGAAACTTACTGTTATGAACAGTAACACGTTTTTATAAAATTACTTTTATAAAAACACTTTTTATTGAAATCTTGTAAATTCTATAACTCTTTCGTTATAATTTGGTATTTCGAGTTTCTTATATATTTGAAATCCTCGTAAAATTTACTTTCATAATAAAAGTATTTTTTTATCAGATCTATAAAGTTTCAGATTTTATAAAATTACTTTTATAAATCTACTTTCTATTGTAAACTTGTAAACTTCGTAACTTCTTCGTTATAATTCGGATTTTCGAGTTCTTTATATGCTTACGATCCTCATAATATGTACTATTTTAATAAAATATAAATTAAATATTATTTTTTGTCTAATTAAAACAGAATGTTTTAGGTTTTTAAATTAAATGTGTATAAACCTTATTTTATAAACTTTTTGGGCATAAATGAATTACTACAAGACCTCTACTTTACTTAATAACACTTCTTTCATATAATTTAGGTCCTTGAATTTATGTCCATCATATATAGTCCAAAGTGTCCAAGAAAAATGTCCAACATGTTTAATTATTTATATACACTTTATAAATAAATAATTAACAATAATTTCCTAAATAGTTATATTAATTATCCATTGCTTGCAAATTTTTAAATAACACACATCCTCATATTCAAACATCATTTTAACCATGAAGAAAATGAATTCCAAATTTAACAAGTGTGTAATTATTTTATAAACTTTTTAAAATAAACCTAGGTGATGATTAACTACATAGCAATTATATAAAACATGAAATTAATATATTGAAGAGATTAGGGTTTATAAAAGACATTAGGAAGATGCAAGAAGATGATAACACAAGCTACACAAGTATTTATCCCAAAACACTTCCAATAAAACCCTAAACCAAACTAGAAAACCCTAATCTTCTTTACTTGAATAACTCTTATAATCACCCAACCTAGCTTCCAATACCCTTTAATACACCTTATATATGCTATATATCAATCTTAGTATACTTGGAATACATTAGAAATCAAAGATATGAAATGTATAAGAGTGTGTGTTTGAACCGTGACCTATGTACGAGATAGAGAGAGTTTTTACTTTGATTTTTCTTGTAAGAGTTTAGTGTGAGTTTACTTCCACTTATAAGGTTCTATTTATAGCAAGACATGAGTTAGAATACCACTTTGTGAATCTATCAAATGGTTTTGGGGTTTGATTCATGGTATTCGGTTTTGGTGACCAAAGGAACATGGTTCATGGAGTTTAAAAATGGTTTAGGGCTTGTAGAGGTAGTGAACATGGTATGGTTTGATAATGCTTTGTATAAGTGTGATATGACTAATCCTACATGCTTGTTCTTGTCCCCTTTGTTCCTTGTTTTTAGCCGTGTACATACACACACATGGGAGACATATTTTGCCTTGAAACCCCTTTGTTAATACTTGAAGATGATCCATTGGTTAAAGATTATAGTTGTTTAATAGTTAGTTGATGATTGCTTGATTTAATTTTAAATGTATGTATATGTTTGTGTGTAACCGGATATGGAGTTGTATGGGTGAGTATAGTTTGTAAATTTTTGGGTATTGGGTATTATGGTGGGTATTTGTTTAAGTATAGAAGTGTTTATGTATTTACATGCATGCATGGATGCCTAAAACGCGAACCAGATGCGTTTTATGTAAAGTATAAAAATAAGACTTGAAAAGTTATAAATTATAATTCTAATATTGTTATAACACTAATTGAACGTAAACTTTTATTTGTTTGGTGCCCGTTTACGTTGAACGCTTATTTTTTGTTTACGCGATTTAACTTATGTGATTAAAGTTTAAAGTGAACGCGTAAAAGTTTAAAATATATAATTGAATGTTTATTGACGTAAAAAGATGTGAAAATATGAATTGTTACATGCCAAACATAATAGCCTTCTGCTGAAGGTCTCCCAAGGCTTGGTTAAAATGTTCAGACTCAAACAACTTCTTAACATGCAGTGGAAGAAAATCTTTAACAAGTTTAGACTTCTCAAGTTTAGCAGCTTCCAGTTAAGAGGCCAAAACAGAAACCTCCTTCGACTTCTTCAACAAAAAATCCCTCTCATGTTCCAAATCCTAGCACCGTTGCCCTAAACGCTCGATCTCTTTAAGACGGGACTGCAAACCATCCATCTCCTCCACAAGTTTCTTTCTAGATTCTTCAGAAGACGCAGCTACCCTACGTAGCATCGACATCTCCTCAAGATTCAAGGCATTCTCGGATCTTAAATCTTTCACTACATGACTACCCTTCACATCCTGATTCTTTTGAGCCTTGGCAAGTTGACCTTCCAACTTCGACATCTCGTGCTCAAGCAAACTCTTCTTACTATTCAAAGAAACAAGATCGTTCTTAAGTTTAGGATAATCTTGGGACATAATTTTAGACTCATTCGTCAGCATATTCCCAACCACCACCATTTGAACGGCATGGACATCATAGACATTGACCAATTCATCAAAAGTCAAGAACCCCAATTTGTCCTTGAGTAAGGGATAATGAAGACCAGAAATCATATTGTGAGCTGCATAGGCCTCCTCAACATCTAAAGTAAAGAAAGGGTGGAACATTCAGAACTTCTAACCAAGATTTTCAATGCATAAAGAGTAAAAGGGAACATACAAATAAAAAACAACGCACCAGGGGCAAGTGAATCAGAACCACTAGCTAGATTTCCAATATAGCGAGCCAACACTTGAGGATGTTTACCAACGCCCTTGGGAGTAGTGATCGGAAGAGGAGGAACACTACCTTTCACACTCACCCGCCTTGAACCTTCAGGCTTCTTTTTCTTTGAAACTGGCCTCACCACTATAACCTCCTCCTCGAGAGCCTCTATAATCGAACGCCTCTTCTTCGAACCTTTAACAGCCAAAACATCCTGCTCGGAACAACTTTCCCCAACAACCACAAGCTCATGGCCTATCAAACCTTTGTCTCTAGGATGAGAGGAGCTCTCAACTTAATCATCGTCAACTAAAACCGTCAAAGGACCCACAGAAAGACTCCCGACATCAACAGGATGATTTTCGGGTCTCATAGAGAAAGAAGGGGAATAACTAGGTTTTTTCATAAAATTTCGAAAAGCTATCTCTACAAAATAAGAAGAAGAATATTAGCAAAAAAAAATAAGCAAAGAAAGCAACCAAAGTAAGAATACAACAAAACCATACCCTCCTCATCAATCAATATGGAAGGAATACTGGGGGCATGTTCCCAAGAATCAGTAAGACCAACAAGATATAGAATAGGATCTGAAAAATTCCGAGCCTTGAAAGGATGATGACAAAGACGGCCCCGCAAGACCTCATCAAATGGTTCCATAGGGTAAGGATAGGCAAAGGAGCCCTAACCATGACAGAAGTCGGTTTTCAAGCCAGGACGAATGTCAAAAATCATCGTCGCCTTTACGAAAATATAAGCCAATCCCTAGCGGGACCAAGGGTGAAAAGAGACCTAAAGAGAGGAACCCTAGCTTCCCCACCATAGGCTTTACAAGAAACAACAAAAGTAGTAACACGCGCAACCCCAAAAGGATTTAAGAGAGGAAAGTGACACCAAAAAAACTCAAAGACATCCAAACAAAAGTTGTTCAAAGGGAAACGGAGGTTACCAATAGAGAACAGTGACATGTACAAGGGAATATAACCCTTCGGAGCATCCAAAGCCGTAGCATTGGAAGAAGGAAGTTTAGGATCATAACACAAAGAAATACCATATTCGTCAACGAAATCAACAAGATTACTTTGGGAAAGCGAACAAGTGATAGTCGAAAGATTCCTTTTAGACATAACAAGAAAAGGAAAAGAAAAAGACGAACCTGAAGAAAAAAGCACTGGGAGTTAACAAGAGAATTGCAGCAACAAGTTTTGGGATTAGAGAGAGACGGTAAAAAATGAGAAAGAGGGAGAGAACAAAGAACTTATAGTAAAACCAGGGGAAGCGGGAGCTATACACGTGCCCCATTGAAGAAATGAACGGCCATAAATCAAAGCGCGTAAGAAGCACGGGCTCACATTTATGGTAAAAAAAACTCGAGTACTGATGTGTCATTGTGTGGTGTATATTTTATTGATTCAAGTTTTAAATTTATCTTTTGCCGACTAAACCAAAAACAACACTTTAATGGGCAGTGTACCCGATCGATAGTAGTTTCGTGGTAAGTAGGGTGTCGAACACATGAAGCAAGATTAAATATATTAATTTAATTAATATCTTGGTTATCTATTCTATGTTAATTCTATTCTATTCTAAACCTATGTTAAACCTATGTCAGTCTAAATCCTAATTCTAACGGGAAAAGGGGGTTTTCAGCCTGAGAGACTGGCACGGTTTGGTTGGTGACTACAATCAATTCAAGGCACTTTTACCCACGCAAGCTAATTAACAAAAGATAAAAGAGCGGTCGAACCTTATATAAGAAAACTGTATTAACCATTATTAATCCGATTAGAAAGTTGGTTTGTTTATTAAGTGCAATGATTTCTTCTCTCGAGGTGGCATATCATTCTTAAGACTTAGGCGTTACATCATCCTAAGACCTAGACACATTAATTCTGTCACAATTAAAGCATCCACATAAAGCATCCTTATTTGCTGATTATAATCTATCTTAGGGATTAAGGCAATGGTGATCTTGTTAAACCCTAGCTCATAGAGACTTTACCCACTTACCGCTTAATGGCAATTTATACACTAGTAGTCCACTTGTCCAACTATCCAATGGAATCAGAACGTTACTTGTTGAATTATCTAGGTCACCTGCTAGTCAACACGATCAATAAACCATTGGCAATATCCAATTAACTAGTTAAGCCCAAAGCGTATCCTAGTCATAGACTTAGAAGGATAATATTTGTGTAACTATAATTCTAGATGTATAAATCACTATATGAAGAGCTATTTTGGACTTTAGATCTACTTGGTCTGCTTCACTAGATCCAGTTGAATGATATGTCACATACAAAAGCACATAAACAAGTATAAATTGATAAACATAAACAAACATACAACGATAAATCAAGAAATCGAGAAAAACAAATACCAAACATTCAGATCTTCATAATAATGGCTAATACCCGAAGGTATTAGCCTTCAAACGTCATAATAAATACAAGAGCAATTATTTAGCAAAGGTAAACTAACAGAGTTAACGAATGATACCAAAAACTGAACGATTACTAAAGTATATGGAATTACACGTTGTCTCCTATGGAATTGATAACGTTGCTTGACCTCTTCTACCCTTTTTCTCCTCTGAAAATTGACTTTTATGGTTTAGGTATCGAGAATATGATTTAGCACCCTAAAAAGTCATTTTTGAGTTTTCTATTTATAAGGTCTGGAAGTCGGTTGGATACGGCGTATCCAAGTGTTGGATACAACATATTAGGGATTTCTTAGAGTAGGGACCACACTTGATATCTTTCAGAATATTTAAATACTATATCTTGAATACGGCGTATTGAGTCTCTCTGGATACAGCGTATTGATCTTTATCCTTCTGTGGTCTTTGGTGAGTGCAGGCACGGACACGCCGTATCTTCTTTGATGGATTCGGCGTATTGGTCTTCAGAATAATAATCTTCAAAATATCTTCATTTAAGCTCCAGAATGCGCCTTTTGCTAACTTTTACCAATTACTCCATAATTACTGCAATTCTCAAATATAAACGATTAAGTAACAATTTTTTTGCAATAACTATACAAAATGGGTTAATAACATGGGATAAATGATGCTATAAAATAAACGTTATTTGATGTCATCAAATATCCCCCCACTTGAATCCTACTTGTCCTCAAGTAGCCTTTAGAAGTTTATAAAAATGTATCCCTAAGGATATTTTCCGTTAAAGCATTTATTCGATCTATTACAAGTACACAACCAAACACCTCACGAAATAGGAAGATGAAAACACTCAAATCACTCAACTAATCTATGTGGTAACATGTAACTAATTCGCTCAATTGCTCGGTCGTGACGAGTATTCTATCATAAGCTTGGCAAGGATACACATCTCCACCACTAAAGCCAAGGAGTAACAAGTTTATAAAGGTAAATATGGGTTTTTGTATGGAAAGGCTTACGGTTGATCATTCTACAATCTTTCACCAGAAGTACCACTCCAACAAGGCAGCTGAAGCACACATACATGGCCGTAACGACGGAATAGACATGTGTGTTCGATCACATCCTCATTCGAATTTAACCAACGGTTAGGATGAAGAATGATATAGGGTAGGAACCTTCTAACTTTCACCAAAAGTCGTAAACCAACGAGGCAGCTAAGACATGCATACATGGCCGTAACGACGGAATAGACATGCACGCTCGAACAAGTCCTCATTCGCGTAAAACCAGCGGCTAATCATTAGGTGAGAGGGAAGTAAATTGTTGTTAAATAAAAATCAAGAAACAAATAGATTAAGACTTAAGATACAAGTTGCTAGACACTTTTTTCCCGACCGTTACCATGATTAAGACACAACTATTTACAACGTCTTGATCATCGATCAAAAATAACAACCTAAGTTGGCGTTCCCGTAACGGTCAACTTCCCAATCATCCCAAAACTTTACATACTCTACAAGGTAAGTGGCGATATCTTCCACTTTGTACAATACTCTACATCGTTGATTTTTTAGACGTATCAACGAATAATCGATCCTTCATGTAATTCCTTCGGTAGTTGCGAAACGATTATCTTCAAACTTTCTTTCTCTTTTTTTTCAAACTATTCTTCAAATCTCGGTGTAGTTTCACCATTTTCACGATCATAATAATTCTGGATAATTTCTTCGATAGTTCCTTCGTTCTTCGGATTCACCAATAATTGTGACGGTAGTAAAATCACATGAGTTTTGACTACTAATATACATTCCCATTTGCAATGTGCAAATTTCCAACCGCACCAAAGATAGAAAATGACACAAGACTCGAGAAATACAAACTTTACACTTTAAGCAACTAGCAACTGTAAATTAAATTTAATCTAACAGGGTAGGTTAAGGTGTAAGGGTGTAATGAAACAAATAGTTGGTGTAAATTCCTAAAGGATTGGCTCTACGGGTTTTTCTAGTGGATCATCACTCAAAAGATGAGAGTGGAAAAGGGTTTAAACGGGATGTTAACTAATCGGTGTAGTTAGTTAATAAGCAACATGTAAAGGCGATTTGGGTGTAATCCTAAGATTTACCAATTTAAACAAGTTACTCTAATTAAATCCATAATACTCATTATTGTGGTCTCGAGTGATATACCAAGCCAAGTTCTAAAGTCTACAACATCACAGGCACACTCTTATTTTGTGGAATTTGGGTAAACATTTGGAAACGGAAAAGCTAAATCCTCACAATATCTAACAAGGGTTATTGTGTGCGGGTTATGTAACATGTAATTTTACAAAAGTATGCTTGAATTTTTTTTAAATTTGAGCATAATTTAAGCATTTTAGTGTGAAAAATAGGACAAGTAAACATTCTAATTCCATCCCCCCACTTGAATTATACAACGTCCTCATTGTATATATAAAACATTAAATACGGGAATTTAAAAAGAATTAGAATGAGAAACTCCCCTGGTATTTGCTCGGTAGATTCTCCAAGTTGCGTTTATGAGCAAAATTGTGTGCTAAAAAAGCGTCTGAATCCTAGCACGAACAACACACACATAGAATTATAGAAAATATGCATTCCACCAACTTTGTCGATATTTCTTTTACGAGGTCCTGTATAAAATATAGAAAGAACAAGTGCATTCCTATCTTGGTACCTACGGTTAATTTAAACTAAACTAAACAAACTAATTACGGGTCAGTCTGGTGGATACGATGTATCAGTTTAGTGAATACACCATATTCAAAATCTGACAATAATGTTTTTTAAAGTGCAATAAAAATAAAGA
The DNA here is from genome assembly GCA_026074375.1 of Tanacetum coccineum. Taxonomy (NCBI): domain Eukaryota; kingdom Viridiplantae; phylum Streptophyta; class Magnoliopsida; order Asterales; family Asteraceae; genus Tanacetum; species Tanacetum coccineum. The sequence goes on along the minus strand of BQNB010000033.1, from coordinate 141,588 downwards.
CTGATAACGTCCAGATAATCAATACGCCGTATGGTGTGGAACGGATACGCCGTATTGGTGTCTGGGAAGACAGACTCGATAACAAAATTAAATAACAATCCGGGTTGTCTCCGGGAAGCACTTTTGTTTACAGCGAAGTCTTTAAGTTAGACTTTTCTTCAGCTTTTAATATTACTTGGTGCGCGTCACCTTCCATCTTTCGTCCTTTTTTTGAAAAATATCTAAGTGGATTATTGACAAATTATCTTCGTTTCTTTCCCAAATATCGTATTCATAACTTCTAATAGCAATATATTCTTTGTTGGGTCCAAGTGAGTACTGAATAGCTTCAAAATTTTCTGCTTTGCACCTTCTTTTGTTAGGTTGCTCATCGATAGAACTGGATGTATTGCTATATTTACGCTTTGTCTGACTTTGTTCATCTTCCTTTTCAATGTCGCTCTTTCCACGTGTTTTTAGATAAGGTTTGAAGAATGAGTCAGAAGTCGTATTGTTACTACTTAAGATGCTATCATCTATTCGTCTCTTATTCCAATTCCCATTCATCCAAGCATGGAACAATACTTTTTTAGTTCTTCCATCAATTTTCATGTATTTATCAAATGAAGAATTTACTCGTGATATGAATTAGAGTGGATCAATCCCTCAGTTGTCACTTTCGTCCAACATTTCTTCTTCTCCATCGTATGATTCGGGGTAAAATTTACAGAAAAATTTCTCAACAAGTTCTTTTCAAATGGTAATTTTTCCTCCCACTTGTTTTTCCACCATTGCCATGCATCATCAGTAAGTGAGAGAGGAAAGACCTACATTCGCAGTTAATGGGAATCCACACCAGGAACCTGAATCAAATCAACAATTTCAAGTACTTTAGCAATGTGGTTTACAACGTCTTCATCAATCCATCAGTGGTATGTATTCTTTTGTAGTTCCTTTAAAAATTCCTTGTTGAGTTAAATGTTAATATTGTTACTGGTGATAGAAAGATTTGGTTCAGTCTCTGTATTTTCCATATAGAGAATTGGTTTAGCCATGACTTTTTGTAGTTCCTTCTTCAATCAACTAGAGCTGATAAGTTCTTCCTGTAACAAGGCAAAAATATAAGCAGGATTTGCTCTGAAGAAAGGTAGAAAAAAATTTGGGACGAAAATCAAATAGGAAAACCAAAATTTCAGTTTCTGTTCCAGAGATCGATACGCCGTATCCAATGGAAGTGGATACGCCGTATTAATCTGTTGGAATGAATACAATGTATTAGACAGAGAACTGGATACGCCGTATCCGATGGAAGTGGATACGCCGTATTCAACTGTTGACCAGAACAATGTATTTAAGAAAAATAATTAAATACGCAAATAATTAAACACAAATATACAAGATTTACAGAATATACAAGAATATACACTAATCTAAATTACACTAATCCTAATGGTTAGATCTAATCTAATGTTAAAAACCAAAATATCAAATAAAAATCAAGATTAATTTTTACTCCCCGGCAACGGCGCCAAAAACTTGATGTGTCGTTGTGTGGTGTATATTTTATTGATTCAAGTTTTAAATTTATATTTTGCCGACTAAACAAAAAACAACACTTTAACGGGCAGTGTACCCAATCGGTAGTAGTTTCGTGGTAAGTAGGATGTCGAACACTTGAAGCGAGGTTAAATCTATCAATTTAATTAATATCTTGGTTATCTATTCTATGTTAACTCATCCTAATTCTAACGGGAAAAGGGGGGTTTTCAGCCTGTGAGACTGGCACGGTTTGGTTGATGACTATAATCAATTCAAGGCACTTTTATCCACGCAAGCTAATTAACAACAGATAAAAGAGCGGTCGAACCTTATATAAAAAAACTGTATTAACCATTATTAATCCGATTAAAAAGTTGGTTTGTTTATTAAGTGCAATGATTTTTTCTCTCGAGGTGGCATATCATTCTTAAGACTTAGGCGATACACCATCGTAAGACCTAGACACATTAATTCTGTCACAATTAAAGCATCCGCATAAAGCATCCTTATTTGTTGATTATAATCTATCTTAGAGATTAAAGTAATGGTGATCTTGTTAAACCCTAGATCATAGAGACTTCACCCACTTATCGCTTAATGGCAAACTATATACTACTAGTCCACTTGTCTAACTATCCAATGGAATCAGAATGTTACTTGTTGAATTATCTAGGTCACCTGCTAGTCAACACGATCAATAAACCATTGGCAATATCCAATTAACTAGTTAAGCCCGAAGCGTATCCTAGACACAGACTTAGAAGGACAATATTTGTGTAACTATAATTCTAGATGTATAAATCACTATATGGAGAGCTATCCCAGACTCTAGATCTACTTGGTCCGCTTCACTAGATCCAGTTGAATGATAGGTCGCATACAAAAGCGCGTAAACAAGTATAAATTGATAAACATAAACAAGCATACAACGATAAATCAAGAAATCAAGATAAACAAATACCAAACATTCAGATCTTCATAATAATGGCTAATACCCGAAGGTATTAGCCTTCAAACGTCATAATAAATACAAGAGCAATTATTTAGCCAAGGTAAACTAACCGAGTTAACGAATGATACCAAAAACTGAACGATTACTAAAGTATATGGAATTACACGTTGTCTCCTATGGAATTGATAACATTGCTCGACCTCTTCTGCTCTTTTTCTCCTCTGAAAATCGACTTTTATGGTTTAGGTATTGAGAATATGATTTAGCACCCTGAAAACTCATTTTTGAGTTTTCTATTTATAAGGACTGGAAGTCGGTTGGATACGGCGTATCCAAGTGTTGGATACGACGTATTGGGGATTTCTTGGAGTAGGGACCACGCTTGATATCTTCCAGAATATTTAAATACTATCTTGAATACGGCGTATTGAGTGTCTCTGGATACGGCGTATTGATCTTTATGCTCCTGTGGTCTTTGGTGAGTGCATACACGGATACGCCGTATCTTCTTTGATGGATACGGCGTATTGGTCTTCAGAATAGTAATCTTCAAAATATCTTCATTTAAGCTCTAGAATGCGCGCCTTTTGCTAACTTTCATCAATTACTCCACATTACTGCAATTCTCAAATATAAACGATTAAGTAACAATTTTTGCAATAACTATACAAAATGGGTTAATAACATGGGATAATTGATGCTATAAAATAGACGTTATCTAATGTTATCAAGTACAAATTAGGAATCGAGGGAAACAGGTGCCGAAAAACCCTTTCGAATATCAAAAAGCATTTAATTTTGAAAAGACATGAGGAAAAGCCCGCCATAAGAAAATATCTATATAACTTACGATAAGGAGATGGAGTTCAATATCTTATGTTAATAAAAAATTCCGCATAACACATCAGACTGGGGGGCTTGATAGTGTATCCCATCTCACTGCTCGGAGCCTAATCTCCGATGCTGCACAACACGACGCTTCGAGGTGATCTTTGGCGTAAAGCTCACTTAGGGCTACCGTAAAGGAATCACCAGTACACAACGAAGCTTATCCCAAACAGAGCCTTCGGCCTTTAAGGAACGCAAAGCTTTTGACAGGACAAACAAGGCTCTGAGGTAAAGACAAAACAGAATATTTTGTGGACCCAACAAAAGATAAACGGCCGTCCTATATTCTTGCTCATGCCTAACCGTTGCACATGGACACGATCTCGGAGCCTCAGTAGACATCCTCTCATTGGCTCGCGAGATCATGCTCCGCTCCAGACACGTAGCAATACCTAGGTCATTCCCAGGTCATGCCTATAAATAGCATCTCATTTATTCGTATCAGGTATGTCCTAAACATACACACTACTTTCTCTCTCTACAACATATACCATTTCCATGATTGCTGATTCTCACGCCGGAGCCGGTTCGTAGGGTCCACCCCTACGCTCCGTGCTAACCCAAGTGATTTATTTTTATTTTATTGCAGATCCACTCCAACACGCAGAAGTATCTGGGCTTATTTTACACGTAATAGGCTCTGATCAAGAAGGTGCAATCTATTGTAAGATCAAATGGTTTTATGAAGTTTGCTAAGGTGATTTGGACTGCAAAAGGTTGCTAATGAAGGTTCGTGTTTTGAGCTGCAGCCGATGGCTCTTAAGATGTATTTTTTTTGAATGGCAACTTTATTAAAAAAACTAGCAAGGAGCTAGAAAGACATTACAAAGAAATAAGATAGGGGTTTTTTAACCAATACTCCCAAGAAAAAACCCTATTACATCTACTAGAACACCATAAAAAGGACCAAGAAACAATGTCATCAAAAATCGTCGAACGATTAGGAGGCGAAGCGTCAAAGACCAACTGATTTCGAAGCCTCCAAATCCGCCACCAAGCAACATAAAAAACACCTTCTAAAATAGACTTGAGACGGGAAGAAAGCCGAAAGAATAAGAACCAAGCATCCCAATTCGAGAAAGAACAAATCTCCTACCAATCCAAATCGCACCAACGACAAATTTTACGAAGAACAACCCGAGCCATGTCACATCGAAAGAAAACATGTTGAACATCCTCCATAGCAGCATTACAAAGAGGACACAGATGGGAATCCAACAAAACACCTCTACGGCTAAGATTGACTCTAGTAGGTAACCTATCACGACGAGCACGCCAAGAAAAAACATTAACTTTAATGGGAATGAATTTTACCCATCTCGTTGCAACATCCGACGAAGGGAGAAACAAGTCATCAATAAAGTTTCTGATGACTTTAACCTTGAACTCTCCATCTCCCGACAAATCACAAGTCCACCTATCTTTGGAAGACGAGAGGACAACCGAGTTCATAATTGAAGAAAGGTCATCCCACTGCTGCCGCTCAGCTCCATCACGCACGTCCCGGCGAAAAGAAGCTGAGACCGAAGAAGCTCCCATTTTATTAGCCACCACAATCTCCTTATCCAATTCGAGAGCAAACAAACGGGGAAACTGAACACAAAGAGGGGCATCAGCTAACCATATATCATACCAAAAACTAGTACAAGACCCGTCCCCAATCCGCTTCTTACAATGCGAAGAAAAATCAAAACCAGAATCTTTCAAAGATTTTACTTCACGTAAAATAGAGCACCAAATCGAGGGTTGATCGGTCACATGAAGATCAAACTTTGAGCCATAAATCGCTTGAATAACTTTACACCATAAAGAGCCATCGCCAGAAATGAAGCGCCACACCCACTTCAACAAAAGAGCACGATTCAACGCGAAGAAACTTGAGACACCAAGACCACCGTTCAGTTTGGACGCTAAGACATTGTCCCAAGCTACCCACGAAATCTTTCTATCCGAAGAATCAACACCGTTGAAGAACTTACTACGGATAGATTCCATAGTCTTCAACACGCCTTTTGGAACCTTAAAGATTGACATATAATAAATTGGAGAGGCCCCAAGAACGGATTTAAGAAGGGTCAATCTGCCCCCTATGGGATGTCTATTCATGCTAACTGGTAAGTATCAGTGTGTCGTAAAGTGCTGCTTAATCTCAACACAGACCCAATCTTTACCCTAACCCTAATTTCACCTGATCAAATAACCGCAAAAAAGCCCACCAAGCGGGGTAAGAAGACATAAATCTACGGCGAGCGTGGCAACAACAACTCAAATAGAAACATAAACAAAAAAATCTTGAAGTTGGGATGGAGTAAGGGTGGTGGTCTAGTGATGACTATGAGTAGCGGCGGCGTGGACGTGGCGACGGTTAGCTCAGGTTCTGTTGTCGTACCGGTGGAAGAGATGCATGTTTAAACTTTGCACATTTAATGGGTTTGTAAATCGATGGATGAAAATATTTCAGGTTTTAATTTGTACGGTTTATGGGTGGCAGCGGAATGGTGATGTCGTTGGTGGGTGGCTAACTGGGTCGCCGACCAGAAATCAGTGTTTCCGTTGGTGGTTGGTTGATTGTGGGTGCTTTAGTAGTGGTGATAATTTATGTGGGTTTCATGTTTGCAAATGATGTGAAATTAGTTGTTTGATTTTGTATGTTTAATAAATATTGTTAGGCTTTTTTGTTTTAGCTAATCTTGTTGGGTTACGAGTTTTACCGGACGTGTTTGTTTAGATAGAGGTAGGCACCAGTGGTATCAAAGAGGAGAATGGTTTGTGTTCTTGATTCAATCAAAGAATATGGTTTTGGGTATTAAAAATTTAGGTTTGTGTTCTTGATTTTTAATTAAAATTAATTGTAAATTCAAGAGGAAATCTGGGTTGTTTTTTGATGTTCTTGATTTTGAATTAAAAATTAATTATAAATCAAGAGGAAATCTGGGTTTGTGTTCTCGATGTTATTGGTGATGGTTGATAAAAATGGGGGATGAGGTATGTGATGGAGATGGTGACTCGATGAAGAGGATAAGACATATAGTTTTTTTTTAAATGAATTTTTTTTGTTACATAAATGGTCCTTGTGGATTATTTAGGCGTGAAAAGACGAAATTGCCCATGCCGTTATCTGCAAATTGGATGGAAAAAAGGTCAAAGGACCGGTCAACTCTTTTTGGTCAACCACAAAGACGTCTGGTGTAATTAACTAATTATCGACTTACTAGAACGTAACATGCAATTTGACCATAACCACAAAGACTAAACATGTATTTAACTCTTTGTTAAAAGACAGGATGCATGGAATGACAAAAAGAATGGAAGTTCATTGTGAGCATGGCGTCCAACCTAGGGGTGTAAATGAGACGAGAAACCTCGCAAGCTATTTGAGATCGACTCGTAAACTATTAAAAATCGATTCGGTTTAAATGAGTCGAGCTCGAGCTTGAGTTACTCGAGTATACTTTCGAGTCGAGTTAGAGCTTTATAATACTCGGCCCGTGTTATTACTTAAATTTGCATAATTTCGAGTCGAGCCGAGCTTCATAAGCCAATTTTTTTATCGAGTTCGAGTTTAAAATATTGAGGTAATTGAGCTCGAGTCGAATTTCGAGCTCGAGTTTTAGATGACGAGTCGAGTTCGAGATTGAAAATTAAAGCTTGGCAGAGCTCGAGTCAAGTTTCAAGATCAAGTTCTACTAGTCGAGTGGGATTTGAGCTTCAAGCTTGGCGGTACTCGACTCGACTCGGCTCCTTTACACCCTAGTCCTACCACATCTTTTTCAAGCTCATGTACATTTGTTGAGAGTTGCTCAACTACACTTATTAGGTTTAATGAGAACTAGATGAGTCACATATTGATTACGTCAAATACGACCAGTTCTGACTTCCTAATGTAAATCATGTTAGATTTTAATCTTTTTTAAATGCAGGTAATGTTAAACTTGGAGTTCATAAACTCACGTGGCAATGGAAGCTTTTTAAAGTTCATTTTGTCTGGACTAAATATAGAATTTAAACAACTCTTGATTGTGAAACATATGGTATTCATTTTCATCATACTTTAATGTATGATTAATATAATTAAAACTGGTATGGAATTAGATAGGCTGGGAATAAATTTCTCAATTTCTTTTAAAGGGTTTCCCTGATAAATTGGTAATTTATCAAATTCGTTTGTGAAAAATGTGGGAAATGAGGAAATTAAACACTTCATTTTGGGAGGACTTGTGGGTCGAGGATGGTCGTTTGTGTGACATTTTTCCTAGGCTTTATCAAATTAAAAGTAATAGACAGGTAGCGGTTAGTGATGGCGAGGAATGGGTATGAACTGATTGGAATTGGTTGCGGAGGTGGGCGACAGAGCCGATTGAGAGGTAGGGGTATGGGTGAATGGGAGAGATTAAAATCTGTTTTATCTAACATGACTATATTAGAAAATTGCAGAGATGTTTGACGTTGGCGTTTGGATGACAATTATATTTTTTCAGTCAAGTCTTTGGTTGAAAAATGTGAAGATGGGCAGTGGTAACACAAATGTACAACAAACACGATGGAACAGTTTGATTCCAAGAAAAGTAAACACCTTCATTCGGAAGGCTGAGCGTGACAGGTTACTTGTGAGATGAGAACTCGATAAATGAGGCATCGATTTACAGTCGCTTTTATTTCCAATTTGTGATAACATGGTGGAGACTGCTTATCATAGTATTCTTTTATGTCATGAGGCATCGAAAGTGTGTGAAAAAAGTGTTTATATGGTGGGGTAACAAGTTGTTTAAGGAAGTTGATCAGAGTAACAAGTGGTTTAAGGAAGTTTAAAAAAGGTTTGAGTGAGTTTGCATAAGGTTTTTCAATGAATTCTTATATGGGATCAATGAGTTAGCAGAGTTGACATCAATGTAAATCCAAAATTATTTAAATACCCAATGAATCAATTATAGTCACTCATTTTCATTAAAATAAAAAAAACACACTTTTCACCTCTTTTTTTAAAATAAAATATATTGCAAACTGTAAATCGTCAAGCGACAAAAAATAAACAATCGCGACGAATACTTTTTTATCTTTCAGTAGACGTGCACTTCGATATACTTTTGACGAACTTTCGTTTGAATCCTTTTTTGCAATTACGTCTGAAAAAATCAAATGTGATTTGATCACAAATCACATGTGCTTCAAAAATAACAAATCACATGTTATTTTTCAAACGTAACTGAAAAAAAATCGCAAAAAAAAATTCATCGAAAATATATAGAAGTGCCTCTCTATAGAAAGATGATTTAATTCTCGTCGCGATAGTATGGTTCATTTTACGTAACGATTAACGGTTTGTGGGATATTTTATATTTAAAAAAGAAGTGAAAAGTGATTTTTCTTAATTTGATGAAAAAATAAATGACTAAGATTGATTAATTTGGTCTTTAATTAAAATTTGGGTCTAGATTGAACTTTACTCTGTGTTAGCATGCCTTACAACTGCAAGTTATTGTGTAGTAGGGTGAGCAAAACGGACCGCGGACCGGACCGGACCGAACCGAAAATCGGCACGAAGCGGACCGATCGGACCGGACCTGACCGAACCTATTTCGGTCCATCCTTTTCCTTATTTTCGGTCCTCGGTCCGGTCCGGTTCGGTTCGGTCTTACAAAAAACCCGACAATTATGCCGTCTTGGACCGGACCGGACCGAAGACCGAACCGGACCATTTCAGTCCAGTCTTCAGTCCGTTGTTTTGGCCAAAATCGGTTTCGGTCCGGCCCGGTCTTGGTCGGTCCGGTCCGGTTTTCGGACCGTGAGCACCCCTATTGTGTAGTGAGGATTGTGAGGCGAGGTATTGGTTTATTTATGGTGTTCTTTTGGCAAATGGGTGAGGTTAGAGTGTATCTAGGGCTTTGTATATATGTATATTGTATGTATTTTTTTTGAACGGCATAAGGATATATAAATAAATAAATAGTAGCAATTAGCAAGGCACTACAATACAATCTAGAAATCAAACAAAAACTACATCCTAGATACTTCCTAAGGCTTTAATTGCGAGGGTAGCAAGAATGATGAAAAAACTCTTGCCAATTACGGCGAACCACGACAAGAGAAAAATCCCACCCACGAAGGCTGAGCTACAGGTTTTCACTCTGAAGTGTTTTTGATGTCGCCCCATATTGTATGTATTTGTAGTGGATCATGTATTTAGGTTGATGAGGTCTGGTTTTCCTTTGTTTTTTCTACTCATGTGTAAGGTTTTTTCCGTCGCCTTGGGTTTGTTTTGTTTTCTCTGGCTTGCCTGATTTAGGTTTATTCTTATAATTTTGTTACATCCTATCATACTAATTAAACCTGATAATAATAATAATAATGATAAATCGTTATTCCATTTCTTTATTTAATTAGCTTATCACAAAATTCATTTTATTCGTTTGTTATTTTGTTTTATCCTATCTAGAGCTGTATACGTGTGTGTGCGAGGTCTGATAATGCACAGGGCCTCAGATTTAATAAAGGGCTCTCGTAAATTAGTATATCGCGTTATATTTTGAGGCATCAATAATTCACTTCCAACAAAAAAATGTTGAAATGGTATCATTTTGTGTTGTAAAATAATTTTTTAAAACAACTTAACACCACTCTTCATAAATACCATGTTTTTTTGGTATTTTATATTTTCAACATCAATGTTTGGTTATCATTAAGCTTTCGCACATAGCTTCTGAGCTTCGACACATAATCCTATCAATGGAGCCTAATGTCAGTCTCACGATCGATCTATGAAGATAAAGGAAACTGAATTTAGTAGATCAACGCAAAATTTTGTATGGGGTTTGGCGTAACTGCACCCAACTGCTCTAAAAAGTCTGGGTTTATGGGACAAGTTCTAAAACTATCTATGTTCACATTTTTATATGATGAATTTAATGTCGATTTTCTACAAATCGTGGAGTTTAAATGTAGCACATGCTTGAAAAGTTGAAATAACATTACACAGCTTCTTACTTGTTATTCCAAATGTCAGGATTTTTTTTGATTACAAAGGAACCAATATTGAAGCTTACAGCGAAGAAGATAGATGTGATCTTTTTCATGATAACTCAAGTATACATGGCAGTGTTATAGTCCGGTTTTGCAACTGACGTTAACAGAAATTGCAATTGTGATGGTTTGTTATTGCTTCTGTTCAAATGGATTGTGATTCGTTGTTGGAAACAAGTTGCGGTTTGGCCATAGGAAATTATGTTAGCATATTTAGAAGCCTTGACCAACAACCCTAACTCAAAGAGATTATCTGTATGTGGTTGTCTTCTTACACTTTATACTGTATAATAAACTATAGGCAATTTGACACATTTTTTTTAACAATGAACTACTTTTGTGTGTAGCATGTATATATGACGATTATAATGAGAGAGGTTGGATTAGTGGATTACTCTTCACCACTTTCAATATGATATAATAAGACTAATAGAATTTTACACATTTTTTAAAAGTTTGGAAATAAAAGTGTGTAACATGAACTACTTTTGTAGTGTAGCTATCCTTACCTACAACCTAACTCAAAGAGATTAATTTACGTGGATTACTCTTCACCACTTTCAATATGATATGATAAGACTAATAGAATTTTACACATTTTTTAAAAGTTTGGAAATAAAAGTGTGTAACATGAACTACTTTTGTAGTGTAGCATATATCCTTACCTACACTACTTTCAATCTGATATAATAAACTAACAGAATTTTACACATTTTTTAAAAGTGTGGAAATAAAAGTGTGTAACATGAACTACTTTTGTAGTGTAGCATATATAAGAGATTAATTTAGATGGATTACTCTTCACCACTTTTAATCTGATATGATAAGACTAATAGAATTTTACATATTTTTTAAAAATTTGGAAATAAAAGTGTGTAACATGAACTACTTTTGTAGTGTAGCATATATATATATATATA
>BQNB010000033.1:105841-128745 GCA_026074375.1 Tanacetum coccineum | reverse complement strand
CTAAACGGGTAGGAAATTACGTAAAAAGTTGAGTTAGTAAATTTTTTATTGCCGCCGCTATGCGCGGGTAACCAACTAGTTTCTTTAACTTCTTTAAAGAGGGCTGTTTGAACTCCAACAAAGTGTTCTTTAAGAGTTTTGAAAAATGGAATAACTTCAGTGAGGTAACATCTTTTTGTTTGCTCAAAACCTCTTTCCCCCTCTATAATACCTGTTGGGGTGATTCTAGTTTTGTCAAATTCCGTGAAAAGTTGTGTGAGTACATAAAGATTGATCTTCACCTGACTTTTAGTTGGAAGAATTCTGGGGACAAGCTTGACAGGAGTATTGGGTGGATACACTGTCAATGCTGAACATTGGTTTTGGAGCTAAGGTTTCAGCCTTTTTCCTGTTGTTGTTATCTATGGACCAAAATCAGAATGTATGATTGGGGGTCAGATTTCTTTGACCATTATACAGGGCAGACTGAGCTTGCTTTGCACGAGCGAGACATACGGGATTTTTGTAGCCTATTGCTACCTTGTGCTTTTCATCATAAAATGATTTTGGTTTACACAACATGTGAACTGTTTGAACAGACTGATCCTGTTTGTATAATCTATCTTCAATCTTATCTTTTAGCTTCTTTAAGTCCAAAAACTCTTCAAGGAATTTGTCTTCTTTTTGTTTAAAATCCTTTTTCAAAAGTGTTACTTCTTTTGTCTTTGACTTATAATGGTCAACTGTAGAACTAAGGAGTATTTGTGCTGAATGAAGTTCAGATTTTAAAGAAGTTTCCTTTCTGTTTCGGTCCGAGATGATTATTCTCATTTGTTCATCAATTTTTCGTTCTCTATCAGTTAATTCAAACTTTGCCCGTTTTTCATATTCCCCGACCAGTTCCTTATATCTCGCAAGTTCAGAGGTCACTGAGTCATTCATTACCATGTCTGGCTTATTCGTTAAGCTACTTTGTACACCCTGTTCATGCATTTCATCAAGAATAGACATTAGTGCATCATTTCGTACAGAAGATGCATTACATTGTACAACATGTTCTGCGTTGTCTTCCACATACTGATCATACGGAATAATATTACTATCACTCGTATGGTCAGCATCAGAGTCAACAACGTAGCTGTGTTGTACATCGTTTTGCATCTCATGTACTTCATGATACTCATCCATATGATCTACAAAAGCATCATGATCTTGTACCTCAAATGGATCATTCGAGTCATATGATGGCCCGGCTTCATCGTAAATTGGATCTTCAGATGTGAGGCTCGCCATGAACATGGTCTGTGAAGTGGGACCCTCATCAACATCAGAGTCGAATGCATCACATTCATCAGCTTCAAAAATATGGTCCACATTGAGGGCCAAATCATTCTCGGTTGAATCATCCACATCATCATCAGCGTTGGTAACCTGTTCTCCTGCAAGAAACAACGATTGTTCTTCATCCAGAACTGCTCCATTCTCCTGGGCTTGCATTAGTAGCATCTTATCCTTGAAGTAGTCTGAATCTTGAAGTCGCTTTGGCCTTGGACATTCACGTGCTATGTGCCCTAGTCCGTTACAGTTGTAGCACTTGATGGGTTTCGCTTGACCAGGATTAATCATGCCTCCTCTGTTCTGAGCACCTACATATTTCCCGCAACAAACACCATTCCTCTTAGCCTTGTTTTCTCTGAAATGGTCTTCCTTGATTAGTCGCATTGTATCTTCCACGGACATCTTGAACCACAACTTTCCCGTCTTGAACCATAGCTTTGTTCCTTGCATTAGACGAAGCTCTAAGTTGATTGTTTGTTTGAGGAAGATGTGATTTGTACGATTGAGTGAGGAGGGCAAGTGAGTTGGTTAAGCTTTCAATCAAGTTTTCTGTTGAAGAACTTCCTACGTTCATTTGAAAGTTGTCAGAAGGTATAATTGGTTCCTGTTGAAGGATTGAGATACTTTGACTATTGAGTTGGATTACTGCTGAGCTGAGGCATCCGACACTAGTGCCAAAGAACAGTATTTGGTTGACCAATACCTTATTCCATCATAATTCTGTTCTCAATAGCAAGTGGCCCCTCAAGTTGCTTTAAGTAGGCATACAACTGATCACAGTTTGACTCTTGTCAAACCTCTTTAAGTTTGACTTCGGTTACGAATCTACTACCACTCATGGGGAGACCATGTTGTATCACAAACTTTGAGCTTGAGCTGCATCCTGACAAGGTCATTTTGAGGTTTCTCATGTCATTAATTGAGCTTCCGTAAACCTAACGTAAGCAATCCTTAGAATGGTTTCCCTTTAATTTGACGAAAGTGTTCAAATTCTCGATAACGAGGATTCCCATGTCATCTTTTGTAACGTCAGAACCTTCCACCAGAATCATCTTCACATTTTTCCCAAATGTCTTTAGCGTCAGTATACGTGATTAGATGAGTGAGTAGTGTCCCTTTGGTATACCCTGAAGTAGAATATTGGTTGCACGAATGTCAGCTTAATACCTTTCCTATTCTTTCAGCCGTAAGGTCTTTAAAGGACTTTACACGTACTGGACCTTGTTGAACATTCAACCCTCGTTTCCTCCGAGTAATAACATCTGAGACCGTTCCCGATCTGAAATGGTCCTTCTTTAATGGACTTCATAATATTCTCTCCATATCCTTTCCATAGACAGTACAACAGACAGTAAACGTTGTTGCCAAGAATTCAAGAGTCTGGTTCTATCAAGCAATTGGTGTGCGGTATCAGAACCTGCCACACAGGTATGTCTTCTTGCATACTAGGACCTCTTGTAATATAAGATATAATGTTTTGATCGATCAATGATTACGTGAGGTGTACGTTAAAAAGTGGTGAGGTTAACGTATTCGTGTTTTGTATTAGTGAATATTAAATCCTTCCTTAGTTTGAAAATTACAAATTTTCCGAAGACAGAAGTCCACCACCCCCGCCGCCAAAGGCAAACAAACCGCTGAAAAGAGATAAGGCAACCGCTGGTATAATTTAAAGACAACCACCAGAACAACAACTCGCTGCCAAGCAACCTGCCGGCGAAGGAAATAAACAAACTCGCCGGTGGAAATTTTATGGCAACTCGCTAACGAAGTCAACTCTCGCTGCCCAAGCAACCCGCCGTGAAGAGTTAAGCAACCCGCCGTGAAGAATATTTTAATCAAACCGCCGTAGAGTTTTCAAACCGCCAGAGTTTCCTTAAGAAATTTGCTATTTAAAATATTCAACCCGCTGATAACCTGTTCAAACCGCTGGTAAGCAAACCGCTGCGTAGTAACAACTCGCCTCTTTGAGCAACTCGCCGCCTGTTCAAACCGCCGGTAAGCAAACCGCTGCTTAGTAACAACTCGCCGCTTGAGCAACTCGCCACTTAAGCAACCCGCCCGTGTGTCAGAGGTTGTAACCTACATAAGAAAATAAATATTTTTTCAAGCAAACCGCCGTAAGACATTCTGCATACTCTCCACGAAGAACAACGACGTTTTTCACACAAAATCACCTATAAATCACCCTTTTGAACGATTTTGCTTGATTTCTTTTGCACAACACAATACCACAAGGTAATAGCAACTAGAAACACCCAAACTTTATCATTACAAACAACAAAATTCGGAGATCTTAAAAAAAAACGAGCTAAGAAAACTTTCTATGGCACAACTTTTTCGAGCTAAAATCAAAGCAAGAAATCGCAACATTAACACACGATCTAATCATCCTATAATCTTTGATACCAATTGTGGTATATCCTTTATCATAACACGGGGTCGATTCTTGGATTGGGCTAGTTTCTAGAGAGAGAAACACCAGAGAGAATATCTAGAGAGAGAAAGTGTTTTCTTTTGTAAATGAGTTTATGACTAGCTTACCTCTTCCAAAGTTGGAAGAGGCTATATATAGTACTTACAATATACCGGGTATTCGAACCCGACTTAAAACCGAAAAACGTACTATTAACTATTAAACTACGAGCTATACTAAACAGTAAAATACACGGGGTGACCGAGTCTTTTTCTAATATCTAACAAACTGAAAACCACTTCAACACTCAGAACATGAATCATAGTGTGTTGAATACTATATGACTTTTGGTAAGTCATTACAACCATGAACGGATTTGATAAGTCTTTACCTGTAGCCGTTTGGCTCAGACTAGCCACTCTCATAAAAAACATTGGTGAGTTGAGAACCATTTAGTTTTGGAGCAAACTATTTAAAATGCTATCAACGGATTTGAGTGTCTCTTACCCACAAGCCGTTGCTTTGGAGATCCAATATTTTAGTGCAATACCATGGTATATTGATCACCATAAACAATTTTTTGGTAAATTGCAACCATCAACAATTTGAAGATGTCTTTTACCAAAACAGTTTAATTTGGACATAGTCCAATTCTTATGTTTGTTAGACATGGTGAATTGATTACCATTTGCTGTGTGGTGGTTAACCAACACTCAATCCCTTAAAATAGTTTTATTTTCCTTCAGACATTTATGCCTTAAACCTTTTTGCACACTCAAAACTTCAAAATATTTTTCAAAAACAACTTTTTAACATAGCAGTACTTTCAACAAAGTACTGTTTTGTTTTTAAACTACAGACTATGAATAAGGAACGCTTGTTCACAGTTAAGCTTTTTATCAAAACAAGATATGTTACTTTCAAAGAAAATTTTAGATAAATCAACCATTGTATTAAGAGTCACACCCATCTTCAGTTGTCCATAGAAATAAACAATGTACAATAGTGATAGCGGTTTCACTCTCATCTTTCAACTTCCATAACCATGATCTAGGATCCCTGATCATCAGCTCTCTATGATAGAGGATATCTTCTTCCTGACAGCATATAGAGGCTTGATACCATCCTCTAACTCCAATGTATTGTACTCATCCCGAAGATTCATAAGTCTCCATCTATAATTTCCCAATCTTCTTATTCTTCCAGAAATCCATCATCACTTGGCAGACGTGCTCCCAAATGTTGTAAGAATCACCCCAAAAGTATCACTCCTAACCATTTGGTGGAATATGCTTAGAATAAATTTGTAACAACCAGATATAGAATGATTAGATACCTGTCTATCAATAATGTCAGTATCCTCCCGACAAGTGTCAAGTCTGAAATTGAGTAATATTTGCTCTATAAATATAAGATCACTCTCCATCAGGTTAGCTCAATGACCTTGGAATTCTGTAATCATAGAGGAATGCTTCTATTGACTCACTATCTTGTGCACTCTTCTCAAAGTCTACAATACCTAAATAAGTTTTCTGACTCATCAATTGTCTCGTGTCCTCAAATTTAGAAAGCTTCCTTGATGGCTGTTCTTCTGTAACAGCTACTTTTCTTCTCTTCCTTAAGAGTCTCTTGCATCACTCTCTCTCCTGTAACATCTCTGTCTTTTCTTTTCTGAACGAATTGGAATAAAACCTAGAAAGAATTCTATGATGGATTCTTGAACTTATATACAGTTCCCTTCATTTGTGGATACCTTAGTTTTTTGTACAATCATGTATCCTTGACCCATTAAGAAGCTCATCATGTGAATTTCCGTTCTTGTGCAAGAGATGTATGTTTCTTTCTAAATAGACTTTGGTCTTGGATTTCTTCCAATCTTCCAACCATTTTTCTCTCTTCTTCTCAGCATCCCCTCAGCTGAAACTTTCTAGCAACATCCCTCATCATTTTGCATCTCCAAAGCTCTGATTGTTGAAGAGTTTAGTTTCTTCTTCTTTTTGGGCCCTTCACCAATACCCTTTGCCTTTTTCTTTTGGTCAGTAGCTAGAGTTGTTGTTGAGGTTGAGATTGCATAGGACCAGGCAATGCTTAAGCCTTTATGGTCCTACTGATATTAAGAGAGATATCATTCAAGAAAATCATATCGTTATGAACTGTTCTTCAGGCTTTTCTTCTTGAGTTGGATGAATTGGACTTGAAGGACCTGCTTCATCTTCAAAATTTAAAGTCCTTGGAGTAACAGCACTTTGTCTAGCAGTACTGAATCTCTTCCAACTACCATTCATCAGTATCCCCACTATTTTAAACATCAGAAGCATCCTTTACTTCTCTTCAATAATCACCTATCGTTTCATCACTTTTTCTTTCTAAGTCAGGAGTAACAACAACAAAAACATCTTCATCTTTATAAACAAAGGCTGTATGGTTATGGTCATCTTGATCATTATTCTCTTCAGACAAATTACCTTTATCTTTATTCCTCCCCAGTTTTGACTGAAACATACCTTCTCTTTTTCTTCTTGACTCTTTCTGAAGCTTCTTATGACTTTTCACCCCAAGAATGTATGTTTGACCAATGATTTACCCCTTTTTGATAGTTCTTGAGTTTGGCCTTTATCTTGTGAATCTGTTTGGCTTGAGAAAGGGTTTGCTTCTTGAGCCTCCTAACCTCCCTGTTTAAAGCATATAGATCCAAAAGTCCCTCATCTCCTCCAGATGTTTGAGACTCATCTGTGGGAGTATAATCATTGGGAGATTGTAGAATATCAGCAGCACCTTGAGCTTCAGCAGTACCTTGAGTTTCAGCAGTACCTTGAGTGTGAGCAGTACCTTGTAGAGCAGCACTTTGACTAGGGGTACCTTGAGCATCCCGCGGAGAACTTGCAGCCCTAGAACGAGTACTCCAACTATGTGCTTCCTCTGCTGCTAATGCTGTTATAACCTCTAACATAGGTGGAGTCAAAGGTGTAATCCTACATGAGAAATTAGGACTATGCTTTCTCATAAAAGTAAAGACCTTAGAGGGAAGAGTAGCTGATGGTAGAAAATTATGAGGTCTGGTTACGCCCTCTAATTGCTTGTTCAAAAATAGTTGAATAAATCTAGGATACATGAGAAAAGGTGTACCATTGGCAAATGTCCCTAGCATTCCATTCATAAACATCAAAGAAAAATTGAACTTTTGAGATTGGTCGCAAATCCTAACCAGATCTGATCTAATGTAGCCCAAATTGTTCCCATGAATGGTACTTCTTAGGACTAAGACATGAAGTAAGACATGAACTAATACTTCCACTTGAGGGCTAAATAAGGTTTAGAAAAAGTAAGTTATGCCAAATTACCCTCATGATCCCTATGTCTCTGAGCGAGTCCCAAATAACTTGCTTTGGAAAACAGTCAACACCATCAGCATCATCGAATAGTAGATCAGCCCGAATGGTTTCCTCTGAAATCAAAACCCGCTTTCCAGCCACCATGGCGCGAATATGAGGCACGTCATTAATTATTCTTAGAGAAGCTGTAGCCCAAAATTGTTGAAGCCACGGACCAATTGAGAATCAGGAACAACTAACAAAGAATAGTTAATTGAGCATCCAGTGAGATAATCAATGATTTGATAAAAATCAGCATTATGCGCAGTCTTCTCCACACAAGCAATCATATTATGCTTGTTACAGGTGCGAATATTGGCCATTTGATATGAAATTGATGTGCGTCGGAGGTTGTATTTAAAAATTTGTGAATAAAAAGAAATGAAATGAGAGAAAAATGCAATTTCAGTTGACAAAATTTATAGGTTGCGTCGGTTAACCAAAAAGAAAGTTTACCGATGTAAATACATTTTTATAACTCAAAACCTGTCCGTTGAAAAAACCGTTGAGACCGAAACGTTAGAACAGTACTTAGTTGTCTAAGCAGTACTTTCTAAGACGAGCAGTACTTTGAGTTGGCTAAGCAGTACTTTCAACCGAAAAAGCTGTTCAACTCAAATTTGTCAATCACAACAGACCCAGCAACTTTTCAAAAAACTCTCATCAAAAATCTTTAAAAACCTTAAATTAATCATCATCTCCCCCCTAAGACGTAACATATATAGTGTCCAAGAGAATTCTTTCTTAACCAGAACAATACGTCACTTGAATGCCATCCTTAACATGTAGTCCTCTCCCCTCAAAGGAGCTATAGGTTCATCATCCAATGGTTACACCCAAAAGTTTAAATCTTGCCAAGTCAAAGCCTTTGTGGAGTAAATCTCTACATTGTCCATCAGTATGAACCATTACTACATTAATATAGCCTTTCTGCTCATAAACAATTCTCGGATAAAGTGATGTCTGAATCTGAATACTTAGTCTTTGAGTGAAGAAAACCCCATTGGGGGGAATCTTTACAATGCCAAATGGTACTTTCATTGTCCTATAAGGATTTCAATGTTTTCATGGAAGTTAAAAATCCATAATCACAGTTGATTTTTGCATCCAAAGTACCTGAGCACAAACAACTTACAGACTGCTAATAACTGTCTCTGTTAGATGATATAGCCACAATTGTTTGTTATCTTGCATATCCATTTTCCAAGAGACCAGCCTTCATTTCCAAGTATAATGAAACCTCCTGCAGTTGTCGTTTATCATGATTGTCCCCAGCATAAGTCACTGAGTCTGAAAAAAGCTTCTAAGTGAAAAGGAGAATCCCTTAGATACCATAAACCAATTTATGGTTGATGTTTGAAGTACCCTAAAGAATCCTTTTAACAGCATGCATGTGAGAAGACCTTTGGATGACTTGAAACCGAGCACCAGCCGACAAGAACACAAACATTATGTCTGTTTTTGAAGCAGTTAAGTACATGAAGACACCCCATGCATAGACCTATAAAGATGTAATCAACATCTTCAACCCTCTTCAAAACTTTTCCTAGAGATTTAAGAGCTTCCAATTGGGTTAGATTGCGGCTAAATGGTTCTAAAGTCAAATTATTTGTTAGAATGTCTTTCACATATTTGTCTTGACATTAGAAAAATACCAGCAGTAATGCTTTACTTGAAGCCGCCAAAAAGAAAGTGCAGTTCACCCCTTGAACTCAACTTGAATTCCTTTTGCACATAAGAGTTCTTCAAAAACTTTCACCATAGAAGGCTTGGTAAGATCCAAAAATATATCATCAACATAAACCTGTTACCAACATGATATCTTCTTCTATCCTTCTTTATAAACATAAAGTTTTTATCACTAGCCCCCAACTCGCCTATAACCATGTTTCAAAAGAAAAGTGGAAAGTCTTTCATACCATGCTCTTGGGGCTTGATGTAAGCCATAAAGTGCCTTGACTACTCTGTAGACCTTGTTTGGATGAGCAGGATCTTCAAAACCTGGAGGCTGTTTACATAACACTAAGAAAACATCTTCTGTGATGTTCCAAATAAAAATGCACTTTTTTGAAGCCCTCTGATAGACCGTAAAGAGCCCTAAGAAAGATGCAAATCCAAAAAGAGTCCGAATTGCTTGCAATTCTGGCGAAACAGGTTCAAAAAGCTTCATCATAATCCACACCTTCCTCTTGTCTGTACCCTTGTGCAACCAGTCGTGCTTTATTCTTAATAACAGTACCCCGTTCATCTCTCTTGTTTCTAAAAACCCATTTAGTACCAATCACTCTCTTGCCATCTGGTAAGTCACATAATACCCATACATCTTGTAGCTTGAATTGAAGCAGTTCTTCTTGCATCGCTTCAACCCAACTTTCATCTGCTAAAGCTTGAGAGACTTTCTTGGGTTCCTCTTGAGATAAGAAACAAGCAAACAGCATGTCTGCTGATCTTTATGGTTAGTTCTGTTTTGCTTGTACATAAAAGACAGCAATGCTTGATGTTTGACAAGAAAGCGCACCTTTCTTAAGCTTTTCTTCTTGTATGAACCCCAGCAGTACTTTTGCCAATAATCTGACCTTAGAGACGAATCTTAATGAAATCTAAGTGGAGAAAGTAGACTAGACATCAATGGAAGGGATCCATGTTGTTGTAAATCAGGCCCCACCTTCCTCATTGTCTGTATTGTTCAATACATCGAAAAGAATTTGTAGATGAAAACAACCATCGGTTGGAAGATCATCAACAGAATTCTGTAGTGTATTACCAGTACTTTTAAAGGGTGTGTTAGCATTACTTAAGTACATAGAGTTAAGGTACCTGTTAGGCACTTTCTTTTCCCCTTTTCAAGCTGCTATTTCTCCTCTTTTCTTCTTCAAAATCGTTCCGTTTTGGCATCACATTATGAACTAGCAATAATTATTGATGCATCAAACTCATAATCTCATCATGTGAGAGCTTGGTCCCAGAAAGGAGCAATGGAACTTCTTTTTCACAGTACTTTCCTACGAAAAGCGTAATCTGAGAGACTGCCATGAATGCTTGGACCATGAACTAAAAACTAAACTGCCGGTTCATCTAAATCCTTCAACCTCCTCATAGGTGATACATTTCCTCCTCGAATCAAGCAAAAGTTTATCTTTTCCTTAACAGGTATGTAATGCATTGAAAGGATTAAAGTTCAGATCAAAGACATCCAATCCACCTTTTTCCTTTTTGATTCCTCACTGATGTCTCAAGAAAGTCTACAGAAGACAGACTTGTCAAAAAAACCTTTTCTGTTACCACTGTTAAAGACTCAAAAACCATTGCTGCTAGTAGAGTATCCTACCAACTAGATAGCCTTCTTCCTGACTTGCCATCAACTTACCCAATTGATCTAGGGTATTAAGAATAGGTCAGTAGTGACATCCAAAAGGCCTCAAGAAACTGATGGTTAGGAAGATCTGCCCATCAAAATTTCATAAGGAGTCCCTTCATTCTAAGTTTAGTCACCAAAACTCTGTTTAAGCACGTAACAAGCAATTATTGACTTGCAGTCAGCCCAAAATTGAATAGGTTAAAGAGAGTCTTCTGCTAGCAATAGTTCTAAGCTGCTTTCAATGAAGAGTCCTATTCTTTTCTTTCCCCGCAACACCAATTTGTTATGGAGTCCTGCAATACTATATTTCTCTCGTTGAATCATTTCTTGCACAAAACTCATTCATTAAATGATTCTTGAACTCTGTTCCATGATCACACCTGATGGACTTCACTTTATGTCTTAGCTTATTTTATCTAAACCCACAATCAGATCATGAAGCATATCATATGCCTCAATCCTGAAGGCCAGAAAAACACCAACTTCATTTACTAACAGTCATCAGTGACCAACCAAGCAGTACTTCTTCCTACTTACACTCATTTACTGAAACATGTCCAATAAATCAATATGGAGCAATTTCTAAAGGTTCTCAGGACTGTTCATTCTTCAATCTTCTTGCAAGAAGCCCTATGTTGTTTACCCTTTCTACATGCCAGACATGAATGATCAAGCTTGAATGTCTTGGAAGGTAAACCTCTAACCAGATTGCCTTTAACCAATTTTTTGTTAATATCCTTAAAGTTTTTACAGCCACAATCTTCTTGTGCCATAAGACCATGGCTACATCCTTTGTTGCCTTTGCAACCAAACAAGTTACTCCTCCAGAAGGAATGAATTCTTTAGGATCCAGACTTGTATACCATCATTCTTTCTAGGAGCACTCTAATATCACCAGATCTTATCAACAAACTTAAACTTTGAGATAATATAAGAACTTCCTTATCATGGAAGAGAACATTATGCTTCTTATCACAGATTTGAGAAACAGATAGGAGATTGAACTTAAGCTCCTCCACATAGCTGACTTTCTCAAAGTCTATGCATGATGTCTTGATGGTTCCTTTTCCCGTGATTCTTCCTCCTTTAGGATCATTTCCAAAAGCCACATAACCACCTTTGAATTCTTTAAAATCAGACAACTTGTCCTTGTCTCCTGTCATACCCTCCCAGAGCAACCACTGTCAATTATAGCAAAACTCTTTGAGATCTTCTTCTGGATAGCCCTTGACAAACAATTGAAAGAATTTAACACTTTAGGGACCCAAGTCATAACTGACTTGGATACCCCCTCATGGAGTTACATACTCAAATTGGCTTGATTGTGTAAGATCCATATATCCCTATACACAGAATCAGATTAAGCCCCTTTTGGTCTCCATTTTGTGTTTGCTATTTATCATGGCACCCTTTGACACTTACATTATGGTAGAAGTACACTTACTGTACTGCTTGTTGATTCCATCAGTACTTTCTTTCTTAACCCAGATAGATTTCATAATTTTTCTTGGTCTTTGTGGTCTGTGAGGAGTCCTTGTGGTAGAAGACCTTGGTGATGGTAAAAAACTTGAGGTTCTAGGTCTTATATTATCCATCATTGGATAATAAGGTCTACCAGTACTTTAGGAAAGTACTGCTTGTGGTACTCTAGGTTTTGCAGTACCTTGATAAAACACATTAGCAGTACTTTTTGAAGGTACTGTTTGTGTCATTTTTGGTGTTCTGGCAGTACTTTCAACCTTTCCTTGTAAGTACTTGCTGATCGGTATCAAAGACCACTTTTGGTGAGGGTAACATAGAGATTTTACCTGAGAGTTAGCATGGTTCACACCAAATGAATGTTGTATATTCCCGACTGGACTTGAGTCCCTTGAACCCTGCGTTCCCTTAGTGATTAATAAGTTATAGGGTTATGTTTAAGGGTTCATTATCGTGTAGTGTTACAATATTATTGATTAGGTGATCAGAGACTAACATACAAAAACCTGTTATTAACCCCCTTGTGCCCAAGTCCCCTTTTTCAAGATCCTTGACCCACCCACTGTCTTGACTTTTAAGTGACATGATTTCAAAAGATGTTTCACTATTTAACTGTCAGTAGTCACAACAAGTTTTTTTTGAATTTTTGAAAAGATTTAAAAATCTGTCACTATTCATCATCACTATCAACCCCAATTCCTCAAAAATGACTTTAATTTTTATCAATTTTCTTTAGACTAGACATTTGAATTCTCTTGATTAACGACCTTAAATCCTAATAGCTAGTTCATCTAACCCTGTAAAGGAGACATTTATGCCCTCGGATGGTATAATCAGTTGCCTGTATGTTAATGTCACTACATCGATCCTTTTTGCCTTTTGAACGTTGGTATACAAAAGATTTCAGTCGAATTTTGGAATTCCACCCTTTATTCCAGATTGACTTGTCACATTCATAACTACCACTAGATTTCAACCTCCAAATCCTATACAGATTTATCAGACAAATAATCTTTGTTTTGTTTAGGACATTTCATTTTTGAAGTACAGAACATTTGTCTAATTTTCAAGTTTTACCTAAATCATCACTTTCTTTTTAAGACTTGATCTAGTTCCGTTTTGTTTTTTTTCTACCTAGTTTAAAAAATTCCCTCAACTTTAATCAAATCCATCTTTCATATGCTTATCACCTCATGCATATTCATTCATATTCATGTGTTATTAAGAATACTTCTAAAGACTATAAAGCACATTGATATCCTAGCATTTCAGACCTAGCCTTTGAAAATTGTCTCTTTCATTTGTAGTTTTCAAGCACTGTTATAAGAAATACTAACATTTGAAACAGTAAGGTACCTCTGAGTTTGTAGCCATCAAGGCTAGAGATACTGGTGTATCATCAGCTTTGTTGCTCCAGTCAAAATCACCAAGTCCATCTTGTCCAAAGTGCACATGTTCTGCATCAATCTTCATGCTCCAATCATCTTCTTCAAATTCAGTCAGTGCCATCATAGCAAATGTTACTGGTTTAGCATCAAATTCCTTGGTCCAGTCAATTTCTTCATTGTTGTCTGTTGCCACCAAGGCTTTTGAGTTTGAATCTTCAATAGCCACAATCTTCTTTTCCTTATGACCATTTGCTCTATTTTCCTGATATTTAGCAAATCTGCACTCCCTAGCAAAATGACCCAACTTTTGACAATTAAAGCATTCAATCTTTGACTTGTCAAAAGTGATCCCATTCTTTGGCTTGAGGTCAATGGGTCTTCCTGTTTTTCTCATAAACTTCCTTATCCTTGCAGTTATCATAGCCACCTGCCATCGAATGTCAATTTCTTCCATAGCATCCTCATCAATTTGCAGCAGGTCTTCATCATCATGAGTTGTAGGCATAGATGCTTGTTGAGCAAAGAAAGAACATATGATTTGATTTGAGTGGGAAGCACAGTTAGGAGCAGTTTGCACCTTGCTTGAGGCAAAGCCTGGATTATCCATTCGGGATAATTTTTCTGGGTCAACAAGTACTTGTTTCAAGTAACTGCCTTTGTTTTCCTGTAGACATCAAAGTCAATATGTTTGAGAGCTTGAAATTGAGAAACACCCTTCAATTCATGCATTACACCTTCAAGTTGTTGTAGAGATCATCAAATTCCAATTCATCCAATCCATGTTCTCCCGCTAATCAATATTGAGCGACTCATGCCACACAGATGGTAGGCTTCTTAGAAACTTCAAATTCGCATCTTCATGGACACTTTAGCATCATATAATTCAAGCATACTAAGAATGTTCTGAAACCTTTCGTATGCTGAATCTAGCTCTTCTCTAGATCCGATAGTAAACGTCTTGAATTGTTGTTTCAAAAGATTCTTTTGCATCTTCTTTGATGCTTCATTACCTCCAAATCTTGCTTTTATGGCTGACCATAAAGTTCTTGCATCTGTAGCATCATGAAAACTGAGAAGATGTCTATCAGGAAATTTGACATAAAGCAAAAAAGTTAAGAGAGCCTTCTCATTGTTTCTTCTCGCGATAGCAGCAAGTGAAGTGTTTAGGTGCAGACACTGGTCCTGACGAGCTGTAGGGATCAGTTGTGGCTTGGTCTCCATTGGTGATTATATCCCATAGTAATATGATAGTGATGGGCAAATATACTGTCCGCTCTCATAGGAGGCCAAAGGTTTCATAGTCCCCCCTCTTGATCAATGGGATTCTTAGTGCAGTGAACTGATGAGGTAGAAGGCGGATAGGTTCACCACAGCTTCAGACATCTTTTAAGTTTGGAAAGATTTCGCATGATTAAAGTTCTTCAAGATCCGATCCTCTACACAGGACACTGATACCACTTGTATATCGATATACCTTAGTATAATATAAAGCCTTTAGCCTGTAACGGATGTTACTCTTCCTTTAAAACTCCAAGTCAGTAACAATTGAAACAACTGATGTTAATACTATACAACTATGGCGGAAACAATTAACAGTAATCAAGAAGAACACATAATATTTTAACAAACCGATTTTGTAATATCACACCTAGAATTCTGCCCTAAGTTTGCATATCCCTAATACAATACTTATCTCTAATACTTTCAACAATTGCATTTTCTTGTTGTGTTGTTTTGTGTCTTCTTCTAATTCCTTCCTAGAGATCCTTTTATAAACGTAAGGATAACTCTAGTAGGTGTACAATGTCCTTAAATACACAAATACTAATTAATACTAATCACTAATGAACTGTTACATGATAATTACTAATATCAAAAACCGTTTAACTAATAATCCTTTAAAGTTCCTTAATTAACGGCAGTACTTTGACTTTTTCATCTTTAAGCAGGCAGTACTTTGACCTTCAACTTAGCAGTACTTTGACCTTCTGACTTGTATTTCCCAACAGTAATTGACGAATCGATTTGTACTCTCGTTCACACATTTCTTTCTCCGAGTATGGAAAATACTATAAAAAGAAAATGTCACGAAAATCATTCCATGACAGCATGACCACATAAGTATCACCTCCTTTGGCTTGCTTATATGCCCTCCACCAACTGTGGGCATCACCCCCTAACTTATATGTCGCCAACCTGGCCTTGAATTGATCATCGCATCCCAAAACCTCAAAGATCTTCTCGATATGTGCTATCCAGTTTTTTGCCTCAACCGGAGTGGATGTTGAACTGAAAGTTTGGGGTTTCTCTTTCTGGAACCTCTCCAACCAAACATAAATATCAGTGGGTTACGCATCCCCATCATTTCTTGAACCCCTAGTATTTCCACGTCCAGAATTCCTTCGATTACCGATATTCCCATTATTCTCATTTTGGCGAATCTCGTCGGTTATGCGAGCAGTAAGAGTCGGTAACAGGTCTGCAACTGCCTGTGCTACCGCAGCAGTAAAAGTAGGATCTGCTTTGTTGTTCACACGATTGCTTCGACGAGGAGGCATCTAAACGATTAAAAACGACAACAAAGAAAATTTAGAAGTTAAGACCGCAATTCGAAAGAGAGCGCTGAAATTGAAAATGAAACCTAAGTGTCTACCCAATCCTCACAGGTCATAACCTAAGTTCTACAAGACGAACCTGCAGCTCTGATACCATAATTGTAACACCCCACCCGAGAATGGGTCAAATGTCACACTTATGGCATCAAAACAAAACCAACGAAAGACGTTATTCCATAAAAATTGTTCAACAACGTACACCAAAAAACTAAGGAACTAAATTGTCAAATTCATCCTGACTTCCAAACGAACAAAATTCTAATCTCCAAAGTCTAAACGAAAGATAAATCCAGCTTCAATGTCTAAACGACTATATAAAAGAAATGGTAAAGCTATCATCAAGTTGGTCCACTAAGAGCTCCTAAGCACTCTTCACTCATACCCAGCTTCCCTCTTATTACCCGCCACGGAGAAAAGAAAATGCGGCTAAGTTAAAGCTCAATGAATAGATATAAACGAAACAGATAGATCAAATATATGTAGTAAACAAAATGAAATCAGAGATATCATCATAACTGAACAAATAAGTAGCCAAACAAAACATATAGAAATGCCCCTACGAGCTCAAAATGAAAGTCTACAGCATGCCACACGCTTAGACTAAATAATCATCATATATCATATCAAGTTATACAAGGGATTAGGCAATCTCCACATGTAACCGAAACTAAAGTGCAATGGGTGTTTGGCGACCCAACACTAAGACATTCAACTAAAAACCTGAACGAACAAATACCAAGGATGCATTCATACGCTCCCTACAAATCAAATCATATATGGCCAAGTGCATAATAGAGCACACAAAATGAAAGGGAACGCCGTAGACTGATCATACCGCCACAGATAGTGTCACGCCATTGGTGCCTCAATAACGCGGCCATGGTACCTCCATGGCTAGTTAATAGCTCGGGCATCGAAACAAATCAAAGGGCTCATATAGCATATCGAAGCAAACATAATATATCCAACGAAGATCATGATCAAACATACGAATAAACTCATATCATGGCAGTGTCAAATGAAGCATATATCAAATGAATTCAAAGGGCTCAACGAAGTTATAAAATAGTATAGCAAACGAATATCGAATCATAGGATGGGAACATAAATAGGGATTTCAACAAGGAAAATAGATACCGAGCAAAAGTAACATGAGAATCCTTAAAAGAAAGGAAAGATATCATGTAACTTCAAAGCAAATCAACGCGTACACGCGAAAACATAACCTACTCCCCCCTCCCGCTCATATTATCTACATGAATAAAGAATTAATTAAATATTATTTACTTATATATATTTATCGCTAAGCTTTTTTATTGAACTGACTTGTTTTACGGGGTATACGTCTATTATGATGCTTTAATTAACCAATAGTAGTATTATACATGTATATTATATTTTTAAAGTATTATTATATAATCGTGTTCATCAACACAACATACTGATTAGCTATGTATACTTTACATTATGAAGAACTCGACTATAATGACTACTGTGGTTTCATTTTACATACGACGATAATTATATCTTAAACCTCATTAGTTTATAAACATGCATAGTAACTAAGGCCATATTTTATACTTATACTTGAGCTAATAATGAACCAAGTTACACTTTGGTTTATGTATAAATTAATGTTACAAGGGTTATGAGTTGTACCAGTTTAGAAATTAGCCTTTTTTCCAGGTTCTTATACAAGACCGAAAATAGTGTCATATTCCTTTCAAAGATGGATATTAAGTTTGTTGTATGAAAGTCATAAAAGAGTGGCCATGTTGATTAATTTCCGAACAGATATGATCTCATATATTAAATGATTTAGTCGTAGTATACAGACCAATGTATAAACCATTCCATAGACCAAAAGTTTTAAAGTTTTGTTTAAGCCGAAGTACACAAATTACAGTTTCTACTCCATCATTCATAAACCTTTACCATACTAAATTCATGTTTAGCCCTCATATTAAAATCATGCATACACATGCGTTTTTAGTTTTATATAGATATGATCATGCATTTTGTACAGATATGATCCCATATTATAATCTATTTACAGCCTTCGGTTCATCATTAATAGTGATTTATCATATCTATGTATCGAGGATGATTTATGACCAGTGAATATGATGCATTGACAGATGGTTCAAGGATACCTCAAGGTTATACGTAAAGAATTCAAAACTAAAACAAGACCGCAAACGCTAAAGTCACACACGAACATGAACACCCAATAAACTCTAACATGAGACTCTAACCTAATTACGATCTCTATCCTCCTACTAACTAAGCCAATTCCTTAACCCAAACACGAACAAAAACTGAGTCTCGTAACCCCGATCACAACTCGAACAAGAACGAATGAAACCAAAGTTTTGAAGGTGTATCAAACACAGACCCGAATAGGATCAAAGCCAACGTGAACCCAAGCTAACTGGATTCTACTACTCTTAAACCCACGCTTGCTTGCACACAAAATTTTTGGTGTTTGGAACTAGTTTAATGTTTTGCTTTGAGAGATCTGGAAAAAAAAAAAAAAAAAAAAAAGTGAGTATAGGATTCATATATGAGTTTGCTTGGTTTAACAGAGTGCTCTAAAAAAATGGATGTAGAGGAAGACCAGGTTATTATAAGGCTTGTTGACAACAGAATTTGTAATATGAACTATTGAATAATTTAAACGTGGCTTATTTGAGATAATACGTAACAAAATGTATTTTATCATTTACTTGGGTATAGTACATGCTAAATGTAGTTTCTTTTATTTATAAGGTTGTAGTATTTTTTTTTGTACTCATGAATTTTTATAGATTGGACGTAATACTTTTCTTAGGGTATTATAATTGATATGTTTCGTGAGTCTATGAATAAGACAAAAGAGTCTACTTTCCAGAAAATCTAGCCTCGAAGGTTTTTAAGGTCGGGAAGTCATTCAAATGATGTTTGCAACAAAAGTGTCAAAACGGTAATACGGGTCAGAATTAGGTTATGTTTATGAGGGTGAAACCCTAACTTAAATTTCGAATTAAGCTTAACCCTTCTACAGTAGTTAAGTTCCATATGTATATAAATAAAACCCATAAGGATAGCGTCTAATTTTATGTCTAAGTATGGTTAATAAGTCCAAACTCTTTAGTGTGTAATCAGATCCGAATTGGGACTGTTTTGAAGTTTGATTTCTTAGGAGTATTTATGCATGTAAATGGATCTTGGGAATCACAAGGTAGTTAATATACTCATAAATGAACATGGGTGGATTCTGTATAAATTAAATGTCATTAGTTAAGGTTATTTGATCACGTAAAGAGACACTAAAATTCTGCAATTCTGATTTAATTATAAGTAGCTAGTGTAAAGCGTTAATGAGATGGTTAAGGTTGGGCATGGTGTCGGGGTGACCCATGATGGTTAAAAAAACTCTTAGACATCCATCATATGTGAGTTACATAGACTTGAGCTTTTAGATTGGTCGTGTGTAACACGTTTGTGTTTGTATTATGTAGCTTGTGTTGATATTGTTTGGAAGCTGCTTATGCATCAGGTGAGTTTTATAGCCCCTTTTTTTCTTATGATTTATTGGGGGTGGAAATGATGCCAAGTTGTTTGGAAATGTATTGATTACAGTGAAATGTGTAGGTCAAGATGCATGACTAAACGTGACTATGTAAGTTGTGTTCTACAAGTTTTTGATGTGATATTGAAGAATTGCCGAACTAAGTCAGGGGAGATCCACCGGCGAGGTAACCAAGCCTGTTTAGTGTAGGTACTTACTGTGGCCTAGCGAGCAGTAAGGTTACTTTGGGAGTATCTATGGTCTGGGCTAAAGGGGTAACCACAGGGACCTTGGTACGCTATGAGACGTCTTGTGGTCGTAGCTGGGTATTTGTGTGATTGATTATATTTTCATGTTAGCCTGTATGATAGTTCATTTATTGTCCTACAATGTTTTCTTAATATCACATTAAATTTAACGGATTGGATTTGGTGATTATGTACTTATAACCTATGACTCCACACCTAACTTTATGTTGACATTTTAAGCATCATTTATCAGGTAATCATCTGAGGATGTTTTTAAGTTAGGAAGAGTGCGATAAGACCCTAGGCTTAGCATGCGCAGGTATTATTCCCTAAAGAATTCTTAATTATTTAAGGTCATTAGAACATAGTTTGATACTTGGATGTTTGTTGTATTTTGGAGTAGACCATTTAATAAAATCCCTTGAGGAATGACTTAGCTATCGTAATGCAAGACCCTTTATCTTGTGTAAGATATTGACATGACACATTGTAGTCTCATTATTTTTATCTAACTTCCATTTAGTATCCCTCTATTTGTTTGACAAATTAAACCAATTGTGTTGTGATGATATCCATGATGTTACGCCTTGTGTTTCCGCCTAGGCGGGGTGTGACAGTCCATCAGCTCATTAAACGACTTACGCGGATCTTCCATCTGGGCCAAAGAGCTTAACCAAGGTTAAATAGGTCCATGAGCATCAGGCAAAGTCTTATTCCAATCACGATCAGGAGTAGGAGGTTTTGCTGGTTTCTGAAACCAATCAAGACGCTGAGAGGTCTCTTCATCAGGTTGATCTTCAATAACTCCTGTTTTGAACTCCTGATGTATGGGTTCTTCTAAATCTTTGGCAGTGTGCATTGGTTCTTCTGCTTGAGCAGACTTGCCAGCAGACTTATGATGGGATTTGGACCCTTCAGTTGACTTGCTAGTTGTCTTGGAGGTCTTTTCCTTTGGTGTACTGGTTGACTCTGGTTATTTTCTAGCTCTTCTTCTCTTAGACCCCCGGTTTGATCCAGCAGAGGGTTCTTCGTCTTTATCCTTATTATCTCGACGTCTTTTAAACGAGATAGTATCTTCATACGTGTCAAGTATGAGTTTGTCACTTTTGTAGGTGTCAACCAATGCTTTGTAGAGATTCTTTTGTTCATCAGATCTATGGATTGTCTTATTACTTTCCATCTTATCTATAAGAATCTTCTTCAGCTCAAGTTCAGAAGGTTGGCAGCTACAGCATGGGATGTCTTAGATTTATTGGATGAACAGTTTTTCAGAAACCTCTGCCTCGGATTGTTCATGTTACATTCCTCACTTTTTTGGCAAACTATGGAGACGTGTGCTTTAACTTGTTCTTTGACTTGATCCTTGATTATTTTCTTAATGTTGTCATCAAGTTTATTGATGAAGTCTGCATTTTCAACTTGAGCTTTATCTCTGAGTCTGTCAGACTATAACTGAACAACTGTTTTAATGGCTTCATGCATCTTGTTGGTAAGGTACGCATCAACAATGCCAGGAATTGAAGAAACTGCTGCAGTAAATTAGTTTGTTTGCTTAAATTCAGAGAAATCAGTTTCCAAATTTTTTAGTCTATGGTCAAACCTGAATAAAGAGCCAAAGTTGGGAAGGTCTTGTAGGGAGGAGCTTGGAGCAGTTGCTGGTGTAGGAACTGGTGTTTGTTGCAGATGTGTGATGAGAGGAATGGGTGGTGGAGGAAGAGTTGTTGTAGACAACAGAGGTGGCTCAGCAATAGTAGTAACCGGAACATCTATTAGTGAAGTTGACTCAGTGTTAAGATTAAATATAGAGTTAATACCTGTATCTAGACTGGGGTTGAGCATGTTAGAAACGAAGCTAGATGACACAGAAGAACTCTGTTGTTGAGCTTCAGGATTGACCGGTGTTATGATCACATGAGTATCTTCTATTACTTGAGTAGTTTGAATGATAGTACGTGTAGCATCTGTCATTTCAGTGTCTCTTCCCTCTATATTGACCTTCACGTCCCTGTATAATTCATTCGCTTCGTCCTCTTCATTTGTCTCCTCTTCATCCATCTCTTCTCCCTTAACGCTCACACCTTGTATTTCTTCATCACTTTCTTCATCATTATTGGATTTATAATTAGAAGGTGTATGAACCCTCAGATCTGAATCCTCTTCTTCTTTATCTTCTTCATCATGAGTGGAAAGCTTGGGATGAACAAAGTCATCACCATCGTTGTCTGAATCAGTTTGCTCATTATCATCATCTTGATTATCATCATCTTATCCATCATCTTCTTGACCATCATCATCTTGATTATTAGCATCATCATCATCATCATCATCATCATTGTCTTGATCATTGTCATCATCGTCTTCATCATCGTCATCATCATTATTTTCCTCGTCACTAGACTTCCAAGAGATTTTCTCATCATCAGATCCATATGTCAGTACATCAGGACCCCTGGTTTGCTACCAGTTCCTTCATCTGCACCTGAGCTGCTGACGTGAGAGTTGTGAGTTTCTATCAGACTTCGTTTTATGGCTAGCTTCATCTGTTCAGCTTTTGTTAAAGCAACCTCAGATAACACTGTTAGACCTTTCTCTTTAGACGTCTTTGCAGGTTGCTTCTTCTTTGTAGTTTTACCTGCCTTTGCATAAGTCTTGAGTGTTTTGCCTTTAGCAATAAGAGGCGTCTTTGACTTTTCAGACCCAACTTGCTTCTTTTTGATACTTGCTTTTGTTTTTAGTGGTTCGGCTCCTGAAGGAATGCCATAGTACTCTTTGTAGGATTCGGAATCTTTGATGGCTTCATTCGTCAATTCATCAGGCAAAATGGCACCATATAGTTGTGTGTCCTCATGCCTAAAGACAACCTTTATCATGGTGAACATTGGGTTATCCCTGGCAAAGTGCCAGTTTACCTTGTTTCTTCTTGGAATTGATGAATCCTTAGTCATGAAGAAGTTGACGATGACCTTGGTGAAGTAAGGGTAGTACATCTTATTACTCCTCTTTACATTCTTGTTCTCTACTTGATAAACAAAGTCCTCCCATAGAAGGTAGGCATAGTCTACGTTCTTCTTATGGTACATGCCCCAAAGGATTTGAGCTTGAGATAGGCGAAGACTGTCATATTCGGTACTTTTACCACTCAGACATTTGCTGATAACCGCA
>BQNB010000033.1:94242-105336 GCA_026074375.1 Tanacetum coccineum | reverse complement strand
ATCAATCTAACCTTTGCTTATTTTCATGCAAAAATGGGTCATTTATATACTTAATATATTTCGACTTAAATTTCTACAACTCGTAGGCTTAAAAAATGATAAGTAGAAACAGAAAAGCCCAAAACTTTGATCATTTAACATTTACCGGCTCATTGGGGCCTTGAATAATCAGATCTCTATAGATGGCGACAAAAAAAACATGTGTGACGTTATAGATATAAAATGTCTTACGAAATCTGAGGCCTTACAAAATTAGGAGCCTAAAGCCCTAGCTTTACTTGCCTTACCCTTGAGCCACCACTAATATAATATTATGTTCTCTTGTTAATTTTGTTATTGGTGGTGTAACTTGTAAGTTTTTTTGGATGTTCATTTAGTACTGCAATCTGATTTAGGTGTATTTTGTCGAATTCCGAGTTAGTTTTTTTAAAGCTTATTTGGAAAGCTACGAACTTGGTTGTTTAGGAAGTTTTTATCCAATATTGTGACTAGTAATCGGTTAGAATGTACATGTGCATGCACTGATGTGCCTTCAAGGCTGCGGTTTCTATGATCAGTGCATGAAATGATATGCCTTTATGACTAGTAGCAACTTATCACAGGTGATGCTAATGTTCTTAATTTGTCTTTTGATTACTTTTGTTATCCTCGTGTCAATCTTCAAATTCCCTCTATCTTGTTCCACGCCGAACAACGAGCCCTATGTTTTTGTTTGCACTTGGCACCCTTACATTTGGGAAATTAGAATAGACTGGTGTAGTACGCTAGGAATACCAAATTTCTAGATGAGCCAGTTGGGATTAATCTGGTTTGACAAGCAAAAATGATTGTATAGAGTTAGAATTTCGGCTGGATGACATTTTAATCTTGTCACAGTTGTATCTTAATTAAGCTCTCGACTGCATCATATTGAGACTTGTTAGTAATATAAACTCATCTGTTGCCTCAAAAAGAGTTGAAATATTAGGTGAGTATGCAACCACGCACCACAAATGAACTGCATACCTCAGAGAATGTATACTCATGCATTTCCATATCCATAGATTAAAATTTAATTCCTGTGTATGATGAAATATGATTATATAAAGCTAGGGCTATTCCTTATTCTAGTTCATGCATGGTATCTGATACGAACCAGATACTATTAGGAGATTAAAGAACAATAAAAATAGAATAATCGACGTTCGAGAGGTCAAATAAGCTCTCTCAATTGACACGAAATTAATAATCCATAATAATACTTAGCATCCACGTATTACAACTCTAATCATCTATATATAATAATCATATTCTTGTAGAACAAGTCGGATCCTAATCTTTTCCTAAATAAAACGTATCTAGTAAATAAAAAAACTATTTTACAATACTTATTTAATATAATTTCATAATTAGTAATCCCATGGATCGTATCATTACTCCGCCCCGCAAAAACACATTTTCCTTAAGGTATTGTTCCAAAATCTTGCCTCATGTGATTTCGGGATACCATGTTATTCGTTGTATCCCCTTTGTGTGCTTCAAGAGCATGTAGTAGTCTTGATATATCTTTTCGAGTTTTACTTGTAATTGTTTATGTGAATCCAATCTTTCAAATCCATTACCAAGCGAGGTAAATAACTTTCTAGGTTTTCTAATTCACACACATGCAACCACAAACTTTTTCCAATACAACCTTGCCTTTACCTTCCTGTTAGGAATCTATTGATTTAGATGGACCCCCAATGAATGGACTTGTCCTTCCTAATTGATCTCTTCCTATGGCATGACCTTTATTTATCCTTGAAACTTCTCGTGCAATAATGTGAAATCTTGATGCGCTTGAGTAAAACGTTTCTCCCGTTTAGAGTGGAACAATATCAAGTTGGATTGAACCGTTTCACCATCTCTATGACCTCAACTCAGTTAACCCTTCTTCAAGACTCTTTGCTGCCATTCCTTTTTTAATGAACAGCTTTAGCTTCGGGTGATAGAATAGTAAACCCTGGCGTGAACAATACTTTCCGGCAATGAACAGGTAGTTTTTTTTAAACCCTAGAATCAGAACAACTCTGATACCAATTTGATACGAACTGGATACGATTACGAGGCTAAGGAACAATAAACATAGAATAATTGACGTTCGAGAGATCAAATAAGCTCTCCTAATTGACACGAAATCAATAATCCATAATAATACTTAGCATCCACGTATTACAACCCTAATCATCCATATATAATAATCATATTCTTGTATAACAAGTCGGATCCTAATCTTTTCCTAAATAAAACATATCTAGTAAATAAATAAAACTACTTTAATACTTATTTAATATAATTTTATGCAGATCAAATTTCACCCATTAAAATGTTGTAATTGTGTGACTTGCTTCTAGATAATTTCTATATCATCTTTTAGTAGGTTATCAGTTTTCATTATTATATGTGGTCGATGGTCTACTATTTGTTTTGCACTTTTTCACTTACTAGCAACTAATTACGCCAATCATCCCCACTATTAATTAGATAGTGTTGATCGATAGTACTTGAGTACTCTATCATGCACTTAGATTAAAGTTATATATCGCTAACTAAGTTTCTAATATGTCTGTTGGTGCAACATTGACTAAGATCTTCTTTATGTTTTAACGATGACAAATAAATGTTCGTAAAACGTAAAATAACAAAATATAGCCAAAATCCATAAGAAATGTATAAAATGACACCTCATCAAATACCCCTATACTTAGGATTTGCCTATCCTCAAGCAAATGGGCTTTTCTACCTAGTAAATAGCAAAGTCAGCGGCATTTAACCTACTCAATAAATATAATTTATGGCACAACCAGATCGACCTCGTAACTAAAAGCACAAAAATTATATACTAGCAGCTCACATAAGTGTTTAGATTCTCTCTTTCTCTCGATGTAATAATGAATTATAACAATATAGAAAACGGGGAAATAAACACTCACTACCTGTCATAGTTTATAAATTACCATAAGCTTGATAAAGGATCAAAACCTCCACCGCTTTGGCTTAAGCACCAAGGAATTACTATCAAAGAGGTCTTTTAAAAGGGTTGTAACATAAGGTGTAGGGTAAAGGAAAACACGGTTAAGGATAATAGGGGAATTTTAGTGGTGGCAAGCTAACTATTCACAAGAATACATGCAAAAGGCGTTGCTAAGCCACGACTCGACAAAAACTAGGACAATAATACATAACCCTACATCAAGCTCTTTTTTTTGACACTTTCTTGACATAGATAATAGCAAGATGGCAGCCCGTATATTCTAACATATTTTTTTTTGCTTTTTTTCATTTTTTTGGAAAAAAAATTATATACACTTTTGTCGTGCCATCTGCTTGAACATAAATAATAAACATGACTTGAGGTTTACAACGATACCCCTACACTTGAGTTTTTGATACTCAATAACATAAACTAACTAACGACCCCACTTGAGAAAGATCAAAAAAACATGGAGAATATTAGACAAATATAGGGTAATAATATAACTTTTCTTCCCTATTTATCCGTATAATAAAAACAACTATGAATCCCAATCGTCCCAAAACTGTATACACTAACAATAGACTCGACTTAGCAACCATGTAATCAAGTAAACAATTAACTAGGGTTAAAGAAATGTGATAACAATAATGTACTAAAAATAAGTACATACAAGGAAGGCTAAGGCGTTTTGGGTGTAACATTTTTGTGGGGTGTAAACAAATTTCAACTACTAAATAATCCGGAATAGTCTATTCAGAAATTCCTCCATCCAGAGAAATCTCCTTTCTGTCGTCCCGAAATACTTAATAGAAGAAAACGAAAATGATAGGCTCAAAGGGGTGTACTAGAGTATCTTGCACTAAAAATGAGTGCATAGCAAGGGTATGGGGGTAGTTATATGACCAATGAGATCATCATAACCGTAACAAATACATGCTAAAAACAAGGGTTATCCTAATGCCACTTATCATTTAGCAAATCATAATTACACCAATGCGATCTCACTATCAGTCTCGGAATGCATCTCTAAAGCAAGTTTTAAATTTTATAATACTACCAGTACACTCTCATAAGCACTAAAGATGAATGCTTTTATATTCCTAAAGATCTAGGGGCAAACCTCACATTTTAGGGGTGGAATTTTTAAGTGGTAGGGTTTTTTGTGCTAGTAATATAATTCTTATCCATGAGACGCTTCTAGTACTACAGTTTCATCGATATATGCCATAAAAAAATAAATTTGGGCTAAAATTACCGTCTTAAACTATGTTTCGGTATATTACACATCTTTTTAAGAACAAGGCAAATGCAAATGAAAGAATAATTTCTAAGGCTTTTATTAACCCGCAACACTTATTTTGAACATTGTCCCCAATGTTCTATGAGTACCCAAAAAAGAATAAGGGAAGATAAACAAAAAGTGAGAGAAACTAATACTCCCTTGGTTTGATCAATACCGGAGAAGAAACTAAATGATTCCGGCTAAATCTTCATCCAAGAATTGTCCAAGTGAAAATCCAAAGAACTTCCGGACTCTCCTTATCTAATATAACATGAAAATCAAAGACAAAAGCAACTAAATCAAGTGTAAAATCGGGGTAAATAATATATAACCCTTATTAATCATAAACTAAAATCCTAAGAAAGCAATAAAGATAGAATGTTAGTACTAATCTAGTTGTGGTTTTCTGCAAGAATCTGGAAAATTAAAATTCAGGAAATTAAAAAAATAACTTTTCAAAAACTCGAAAAACATGGATTTTCTCCTATTGCTACAATGTTGACGCCGTTAGGAATAAATCCTGGCACCGTCAGGCACACCTGACAGATTTTGCGTTTTCGTTTTATGGAAAAGTTTATGCAAAAAGAACCTTTTAATGATTTCCTAGAAAAATTTACTGCATAAACCACAAAAACGGTTAGTACAAACATATGACTCAAAACTAACAAACAAAACATAAAATGCATATTAACTTAAATTATTTATTTTACATGTTTGAAATGGTTCTTAAAACCCGGATGTTTTCCCCTACACTTATTTCATGCAAAATACATTTAATTGCAATTAAGACGATGTTAAAAACAAAACAAAGCATGATCACATATACATAAAAAATATAAGACAAATAATAAAAATTAAAACACACGACACTCCTAAAATGCATAAAATAAAAAGATTGGGATGTCTCCCAATAAGCGCTTGTTTTTGTTCGAGTCACGAGCCTGACTCTACCCCTACTTAACAGACAAAGGGGAGGGTTTCCCTACACTTAAGGTCAAGTGTGGGTGATAGTAACGGTACACACCATTATGGTAATAAGGAACCGTATTTTGAAAAGTGGTAGTTGAATTATATGCTTCAAATGGCGTGCTTCTTTAATCCTAACCTTCTCTAATTCTTTTGGCCTAACAGGTAAATTAAGTCCTTCTCCAAGAAAAGAAACTTCTTTTAATTCTAATTGCCAATCATCTTCTATCATCTCCAAATTCAAAAAATTAACACCTAGAGATTCACTTTGTCCTAATAAACCCAGATTTAAATCCATAATATTTCTTAGGGTCATCCATACATGGAAAGATGCCACGTGAGGTGAAGGCAGTGTATGAATGGTTAAATTGTCTACTACCTTCATCGTAAAACTAAATTGTCTACTACCTTCATCGTAAAACTATCTGAACTATGTGGTTTGATGGGTGGTTCATGCCCTCTTTTTTCTCCTAAACTTATGTCTAAGGATGAAGAATTGGTTAAGGGGTTTGGATGAGGCTCCGATTCATCAAAACTAGAAACTTTCATAGAACTAAGAGAAAGGTCACGACTACAAGTATTCAAGCTTAAATCATATGGTTGTGGTTGGTTCAAAGTTTCTACCTTCATCGGGATTCCTATAGTCTCTTCTTATTCTTCCGAGTAAGTCATGAGTGATGTGTATACCTCAAATGATGGGAGGAATTGTAAAGTACCTTGCGGGCTTGTATTTTTTACCTCATTATCTAGCAAACCTACACTACCTATATGCTCATCATATTCATTGGTAGAACCTAACCATGACATACACCTAGGCATCTTAACTCTAACCATCTCATTCCCAACTAATTGATCCTTCAAATTTGCTATTGATTGATCAGTAATAGTGCTTGTTGGGGTTTTCCAATATTTATCGCATTAGGCACAATCCTTAATGATTTCCCATGCTTCTTCAGTAGTTAATTCCATAAATGTCCCTTTGGGTATATCTGTCGATATGATCGAAAAATATATGAATTTGAGACCATAGGCTGAGCCATGATGAGGGACTTTTCGGATTAAGTTTTTGAAATGAGTTCACACATCGTAGAGAGATTCATTTTGATGTTGTTAGAATATCAAGACATCTTTTAGCAAGATTTGAGCCAACCATTTTGATCTATTTACACTAGAATAACTATACCTATTCATTTTAAATGACAACTTTATTTACAAAATAAACAAGAGGGTTTTTACGAAAAAAGAGAACAAAGAAAAGATAGAATACAAGAAATCTGACCTAAAAAGAAAAAGAAAAATCTCACTTGATAGGAATCTAGTAAGTAGACCTAAGCTAATCGATCGAACCTAAAATTCCCCGACAACAGCGCTAAAAACTTGATAGCGGTGTCTTCCAAAACCTCTAGAAGTTTCAAGTTTTACAATCCTTTTAGGCAGTATACCTAATCGTTGTAGTGTAGTATATGTAAGACTTGGGGGATTGATCGTTCTCTAGAGGAATAGTTTAGGTAGGTTCGAATTATATGTTTACTAGGGTCTAGATGTTGAGAAAAGATTATTTTTATGTTTCTATATTTTTTTAGAAAGCAAATAAATCTCAGGTTTAAAGAGGGGGTTGATTAAACTACTTAAATACTCTTAATTTATATTCGTATATGCCAGAAAAGTAAAGTGATGGAAAACATGGTAATGTGTTAACAAAGTGTTCAACCTAATCATGCACTATCCATAGTGTTCTCTCTAGTTTTATTGCCGTCACCCTTGATAGTTGTAATGTGTATAGTTATTCCCTTAATCCGCAGGCAGGTTTGTCAAGTCCGAGATCTATGTGACAACCTAGATATTGTTACCTGCAGACACCGCTCACGTCCAATAGTAAATCAGTGCAATAAATAACTTAATTCGAAATTCACCAAGGAGATCTAGATATGGAAGATCAAATCACAAATACCTCAACGCTAACATGTTTCCCTAGGGACGTTATGTATGTTATAAAATCAAATAGCTAGTTTTTAAAGCCTAATGCGACCCCACTATAATGCAACAATATAAAAGAGATATCTACACTAGGTTAATGCAATCCTAAAAGCAAACAAATTAAATTTTAGCAAGCATATTAATAAAGTGAAGAACGATAATCAAACAAACATCGACCAATTGAATGATTAAAAGGGATAAATGTTAGGATTTCATTTATGTTATGACATTTACAGAATTACCATAGTTTATCATAGTCACATACGCAAGGACTATAATAGGCAATATTGTATAGTTTAGAAGCGTATGGACTATAAATACCCCTCCATGGCTTCTATGGAGGGGTTGAGACTCTTGTATTGTTTTTCTTCTTTATTCATTTTACACATGTATTTCTCTTTCTACTCTCTCTAGAATCATGACTATCTTATTTTTTGAGTCTCTTTGAACCCGATAATGATTCACTTTTATTCTAACAATTTGGTTATTCAGAGCCTGTATCATTCTTGGGTCGGTTATATTTTTAATGGTCTCGTGTCTCAAATTTGTGTCTCGATTTATGTCACTTTTGTCATTTTTTTATGGTCGATCTGTTCTAAAACTGTCCTATAAGAGTCTCGAAACCTGCTCAAAATTATAACTTTTTCTGGTCTAAAAAACAGATCTGAATCTGTCATATTTTTATGGTTAATTTTTTGGTCATATATTAGCTTTTCATAAAAATCTAGACTTTGAGTAAAAAGTTTTCTGGTGTACTTGTTCACATTGTTTTATAGCTTCATTGGCTTCTTCTTGCTAAAATCTTATTTTTGGGGAAAAAAGAAGTAAAAAGGCAAAATTTAAACCAGCAGTTTGCGACATGTGGTTGACATATGCAGTTTGACTTGTGGTTTGACACATGGGTTTGGGACACTTGCGATTTGACAAATGCGGTTTGACACATGCGGTTTGACACATGCGGTTTGACACATGCAGTTTGACATATGCGGTTTGATGACATCAAATAACGTTACTTTTATAGTATCATTTATCCCAAGTAAATTACCTACTTTTATATAATTATTGCAAGAATTGTTACTTAATTGCTTAAAGTTGTTAATCGATAGTTATGGATCATATTGTAAGATAAGGCTAAAAGGGCACATTCTGGAGCTTTAAACGATCTTATTTGAAGATTGCTTATTTTGACTACTACGGTATCCATCAAGAAAGATAGGCGTATCAGCGCCTGGACTACACAAGAAAACGCGTTGTTCAATACCAATACGGGTATCCTTCTGCCAATATACGCCTTATATAGTGGTAAAAATCAAAAGATCCTATAGTAAATGTGATTGAAGATAATTATTACTGA
Source organism: Tanacetum coccineum (assembly GCA_026074375.1). Classification (NCBI taxonomy): domain Eukaryota; kingdom Viridiplantae; phylum Streptophyta; class Magnoliopsida; order Asterales; family Asteraceae; genus Tanacetum; species Tanacetum coccineum. Next base: position 96,762 of record BQNB010000033.1, on the reverse strand, counting down.
TTGATTGTGAACGTAGCGCGCATTCCAATGAATACACCCCAATATGCCGTATTGACCTCACCTAATAAGGCATATCCACTCATTTTCAGAGACTATAAATAGAAGACTCAAAAATGAGTTTTTAGTGTGCAAAATCATATTCTCTATACCATAAACATAAAAGTTGATTTTCTGAAGAGACGAAGAGCAGCCAAGGTCAAGCATCGATACTAATTCCATAGAAGACACCGTGTAATTCCTATACTCTTGTAATCATTCGATTTTTGGTATCGTTCGTTAACTCGGTTAGTTTACCTTGGTTGTTTGATTATACTTGTATTATTACAATGGTTATGGGCTAATACCCTCGGGTATTAGCCATCTTAATGAAGATTCAATGTTTGGTTTGTTTAATCTCGATTGCTTAATTTATCGTTGATTGTTTAATTATGTTTATCACCTCATACTTGTCTATGTGCTTGAATATGCGACCTATCATTCAACTGGGTCTAGTGAGACTGACCAAGTGATCTAGATACTAGGATAGCTCTCCATATCGTGTTTTATATATCTGGACCAATAGGATCACAAATAATGTCCTATCTTTGCCTTTAGATTAGTGAGCTTAGTTGGACTGGCAGGTGACCCTTCGACCCAACGAGTACGTTCTTAATCAATTGGTAAAGACTCGAACAATGAACTACCAGTATATAAAATGTCGTCAAGCAGTAAGTGGGTAAAGTCCCGATGGGCTAGGGTTTAACAAGATCACCATTGCTTTAATCTCTAAGATAGATTATAATTAAACTAAAGGATGCTTTATGCGGATGCGTTAATTGTGACAGGATTCAACGTGTCTAGGTCTTAGGAAGAAATACCGCCTAAGTCTTAAGAATGATATGACACATCGAGATAAGCACTCATTGCACTAAACAAATAAACCAGCGTTTAATCAGATTTAATATGGCTAATACAGTTTTCTGTCATTTGGCTTGACCGCTCTTTTATCTTCTGATTATCTTCTTGTGTGATTATTGTATATTGAATTGATTTTAGTCACCACCAAACCTGTGCCAGTCTTTCAGGCTGAACACCCCCCCCCCCCCTCGCGCCCTTTATCATTAGAAATAGGTTTAACATAGGTTTAACATTAATTAGAAATAACTAGACTAATTAATTAGAATAAAATAATGATAGAATATAAGGTTAACTTTCTCGCTCTTAGTGTTCGACACACTACTTACCACGAAGCTCCATCTTGACCGGGTACACTACCCGTTAAAGTGTTGTTTTAGGTTAAGTCGGCAAAATATAAATTTAAAACTTGAACTATCATAAATTACAACCTCACAACGACACACCAAGTTTTTGGCGCCGTTGTCGGGGAGTGAAAATTGTTTAACCTTTATTTTGTTAGTATTTATTTTTAACCCTTTAGCTTAGAATAATTAAATTAGCATAATTAAATTTTAATTGTGTGTTTAATTGTTTGTTTAAATTTCTGCATTATTTAATTGTTTTTCAAAGTACTATGTTCTGGTTAAACACCTGATACGGTGTATCCACCAATTGGATACGACGTATCAAATTTCTAGCCAGATAAAGAGTATTGATTTCTGCAGTCTAAACAACGTATCCTGTTCTTCCAAACAATACGACGTATTCTGCAAACTCAATACGACGTACTGACCTTCAGAAGATCCATACGGTGTATTCAAATCAATTGAATACGGCGTATCGATCACCTGACACAGTAGCAGAACTAAATTTGATTTCCGTGCTTAATTTTCTATATCCTTTCTTTTCAGAGCCTGTCCTACTGATTTATTTTCCTCTGTTTCAAGTGATGCATGAAAAGGAGTTCCACTAAAGAACTAATTACACCTTTGGAAAACCCGAAAAGAGTATTTTATTCAAAAAGGAGGCTTTTCGAGACACCTGGTCTTGTAGAATCGAATTCACCCAAATTCTATTTGTTCTCTGGTATCGAAGAACGTTCAAAAGAAGAAGGTACTAAAGAAATGATGGAAACAATGGAATAGTACATGAGCAAGACCCGTGGGGATTATGGGTCCGGCGTTACTAGGCCCAAGATCAATATCGATACCCACTTCGAATTGAAGGGGAAATTTCTCAAAGAACTTCGCGACAATACTTTCAGCGGTTCGGAACACGAATATGCAAACGAACACATTGAAAAATTTTTGGAGATTGTTTACTTATTCCACATCATAAATATAACTCAAGATCAAATCATGCTTTGAGCTTTCCCTGTATCCTTAACTGGAGCCACAAGCCGTTGGCTCAAGAACGAACCGGCATGTTTAATTCTAACTTGGGAAGTCCTGAAATCGAAGTTTCTAAGAAAATATTGCCCACCTGCCCGTACTGCAAAAGAAAATGGAGGAAATAAACAACTTTTAGCAAGAACCGGATGAAAGCCTTTTTCGAGATTGGGAAAGATTTAAAAAGCTCTTGATGAAATGCCCTGACACTATTTAACCAATATGCATGAGGTAATCTTGTTTTATAATGGCTGGA
>BQNB010000033.1:65180-90199 GCA_026074375.1 Tanacetum coccineum | reverse complement strand
CTCATTATCCTAAATAAATGTTCTTTATTATTGTCATATGACCATTTTTCTTGTTTAAAAATCATAGACATTGATTTTTTTTGTTAGCCGGTTATGTCCGATAACAAGCCGGTCCTTTCCAGGAACAGCACCGGCTAGCCGGTACTACAGTAGCCACTGTTAGCTTTTGGTTGTCTAACTTTTCTTTGTAGGTACTCACGAAGAAAGGGGGAGTATGTCCCATTCTATTTAACCTACTCATTTTTGCAGATTCCTATGCACCTCTCAAGGGGGAGTTTACCATTTTTCAGGAAATATGGACTAACCCATTATATCTTTTTGTTTTGACAAAAAGGGGGAGAAGAGACCAATTGATTAAAATTAACTAAAATTCAGTAATAACCAGCTTTTAATCAACTTTAAACTTTGGTTTTTGTCATCAGACAAAAAGGGGGAGAAGAGACCAATTGATTAAAATTAACTAAAATTCAGTAATAACCAGCTTTTAATCAACTTTAAACTTTGGGTTTTGTCATCAACAAAAAGGGGAAGATTGTTAATACAAATAAACCGACAAAAACATTTATTTCTATTTCACGATCTTCATTGTTTTATTGATGACAAAACTTGAAGTAAAATTATACTAAAACCTTCTCTAAAACACAAGTTTTCACCAAATCACAAAGTGACATAAAAATGTGTATACATTATTTTATGTAAACCAAAACTATACACAAAAATGTTTCCTAATTTCCCCTCTAATTACATCATGCATGAACTAATCAAATGCAGCAAATCCAAGGGTAATCTCACAAGATTACACAAGATTTCTCAAGATCTCGAGAATCAAAATTCGGATTTGGTTACTGTAGGTCGGTTCCATTGGTTTTGGCTGCCTGTTTTATTCGCCAATGGCACCGGCGGAACCGGGCTACAATATTTTTTTGGCTATGTATACCAAGCCATTTTTCATGTTTTTTCATACCTTCTAACTAAGAAATACTCTCTTATCTACTGATCTTTCTCTCTATTTCTTGCATATTCTTGCTTAGCTTCTTATAGGTAATTTACTTCAAAGAAGAAATTACCAAGCATTCATCCGAGATGATCAAGTACCAAGTACCAAGTACCTTGCATTCTATCTTCATAACTTCATCAAGATCACATTGCTGAGTCTTGACCATTACTTTGTAGTTGTTAGTCCATTCATCATTTGTATATCAAGTGTAGTTGTGTTGGTTCGATTCTACCGTGTGAAGAATCAGTTCTTTAGCTTTGTATTATTAAAGAGGTGTAACCATCGTTGTGAGGCTTCTCCGCCAGTCAAAAAGGAGATTGGTGACTAGTGTTTAACAAACTCTCAAGTAGGTGACTCGGGGAGTGGAGTAGGGCAAGGAAGGTGTCTTTGTAGCCGAACCACTATAAATACTTGTGTCTTGGTTATATCTCTCCAACTCTTTCTTTTACTTACTTTTATACTTCACAAACCAAGATCAACATCAAGTCATTTCACACAAAGTTTCAAGCAAAATTTTTAAAAAGATAACAATTAATCAAGAAAACTATTCAACCCCCCTTCTAGTTTTCCTGAATTGGTATCAAGAGCTAGGTTACCAAAGTTTTTAAAATAAATTGTATTTTAAATCTTTAAAATGGTTGGATTCGGAAAAATACAAAGAAGGTCAATCTATGCAACGACCACCTCTATTCGAGGCAAATTGTTTTATATATTGGAAAAACCGTTTTGAAACTTATGTGAAATCTAAAGATATTGATCTTTGATACATTATAGCTTATGGTAACTATAAACCTACCATCAAAGACAAAGATGGTAAAGATATGGTTATTCCATATGAAAAATTTGATGAGAACCACAAGAAAATGATTTCCAAAAATGATGAAGCAAAAATAGTTTTATACAATGCTTTACCTAAAAAGGAATACGAAAGAATTTTCATGTGCAATACAGCTCAAAATATTTGGGATTATTTAATAACTACTCATCAAGGTAACAAACAAGTTAAAGATAATAAAATAGATCTTTTTGTACAAAAATATGAAGAGTTCTCTATAACCGATGATGAAACTATAGATTGTGCCTTTTCTAGATTTAATCCAATCATTACATCACTTAAAGCACTTGATGAATCTTTTTCAAGTCGTAACCACGTTAGGAAATTCTTAAGGGCTCTCCCTTCCAAGTGGCGTCCAAAATTGACGGCAATTGAAGAATCCAAGGACTTGTCAAAACTATCTCTAGACGAACTAGTCGGCAATCTCAAAGTCTATGAGGTAGTACTTGAGAAGGACTTGGAAAGTGCAAAGAACAAGAAAGAAAAGTACAAATCTCTTGCCCTAAAAGCAAGACAAGTCTTAAGTGATGAAGATGCATCTTCCTCGGATAGCAACGACGAAGAATATGCAATGGCCGTTAGGCATTTCAAAAAGTTTTTTAGAATAAGAGGAAAATTTGTCCGACATCCCTACGATGACAAGAAGAACTTCCGAAAGGCCAAGGAAGACAAGAAAGAAGATCGAACGTGCTTCAAGTGTGGTGATCCAAACCACTTCATTAGTGATTGTCCAAAGAATTCTTTCAACGATCAAAAGGCGTTCGTGGTGGGTTGTTGGAGTGATAGCGGAGATGATAAAGAAGAAATTTGTCTCATGGCATACGAAAATGAGGTATTATCTGATACTCCCTACTATAGTAGCTCATCCTTAGATAATGAATCAAGACAAAATGAGTATGATAAACTTTGCAAAGTTAGTCTTGGGATTATTAACAAAAACAAGCACCTAAAGGCTAAAAACAAATTATTCAAAAGGAATGCTAATGAACTTAAAATCAAGCTAGAACTATTTGAGAAGAACAAATAAATAAGTAACAAATGTGAAGTTTGTAGCAAGCTTGAAATTGAAATTAACTCTCTAAAACTAAAACTAGCTAGTTTCGAAAATAGTGGTTCATCATTGCGAAAAATGGTCGAAATGCAAAAACTGTCAAAAGATAAATGTGGATTAGGATACACAGAGAATATAGCTTCCTCTAGCAACACTAAAATCAAAAACTTAGGTCCCCAAATTCAAATAGTGCCTTCTGTAGAACCGGCATTGCCGGTTCCATTGACAACAGAACCGACTTGTTCAGACGAACAGCACCGGGCATCTGTTGACAGTGCAAAAAATGGGAAAATGCTTGAATCTAATATCATAAAGAAAAATGACTCCGTTTTAATAACCAAAAAGTCTATTTTAGGCACACCTAAGAATAGCAAACAACCACCGATCTTAAAACTTGGTCAAGGCCATGGAAAGAGTAGAATCTAAACGCCCCATAAAACGACCCATAGGAGACCTAATACTTTGTACCCTAAGAGTGACTATCACCAAGTCGGTTGGAATTATGAAACTCAACAAGAGCAATTATTTCGACCACCTATGTACAATCAATGGAGTCCTTATCCTCCATTCCCTTATATGAGTCAACCAAACGGTATGCATAACATTAACGGACCCATGAGATATTGGGGACCGAATGCTTGAGTTGTTCTATAAATATAGGTACGACAAAAAAGTCAAACTTGAACCGGACGAATGGATCAAAGACAGCGGTTGTTCAGGACACATGACGGTAACAAGAAACTCTTCTCAACTTATAAAGCAAGTGACGGAGGTAATGTGTTGTTTGGTAGTAATTAGGGATGGCAAAAAAAACCCGAACCCAATGGGGAAATCCAAAACCCAAAGTTTTTAGGGCAGGGCGGGGCATGCTTATCGGGTTACGAGGTGGGTTTCGGGGCATTAACGGGGATTTTTATCGGGTTCGGGGCGAGGACGGGGCATAACATCCCCAACCCGCCCCGCCCCGAAACTATACATACATATCGATATATTATTTTCATATATTGTTATGTTAGTATTTACGTAATAAACCAATATTATCAAATTTTTGTAGTATTATATCTTTGCAACATTGCAAGTTGTGATTAATAAAAACTTTTTTGTGTAATTTTTTAAAAAAAAGTTTTGCTTTTTTTTAACGTGGTTATAATTATTTATGTATAATTTCTTGAAAACTTATGAATGCTACTAATTATTATATTATTAGTGGGTTCTTGATTATTCATATTATTGCATGTAATCACATTTATAAAAAAATATGGCAAAAAAATAATAATAAACGGAGAACACCGTGTATTTAGTGGAGCAATGCGCTCGTAAAGTCGGCCCGATAAGATCCTTAACGGGGATCGGAGTGGGTATGAGGGAGCATCTCGCCCCAATGGAGCGCCCCGATAAGATCCCCATTGGGGATCGGGGCGGGTTTGTGGCGTGGTTTGCTAATCGGGTTTGGGGATGGAGGGTAATCCCCCCGCCCCAAACCTGCCCCATTGCCATTCCTAGTAGTAATACTAAAAGCAAGATCATCGGTAAAGGTACGATTACTCATAACTCCCTCACTATTCATGATGTTAGTCATGTAGAAAACCTTAGCTTCAATCTTCTTAGTATTAGTCAAATATGCGATAAAAAATGCAAAGTAGTATTTAGCGAAACCGGTAGCGAAATACTCAAAGACGACATAACCATAGGAAAAGGAATTAGGAAAAATGGCCTTTACATAATGAAAATGAGGAACTCACCAAAAGACACCCTTTGTTTAACCTCAATAGATGATACTTCGAACTTATGGCATCGAATATTGGGTCACGCCAATATGCGACTTATACAATCGCTATCATCTAAAGAGCTAGTTAGAAACTTACCAAAACTAAAATTTAAAAAGTATTTTTGTGACGCTTGCAATGTCAGAAAACAAGTACATGAAAGCCATAAGGCTAGAAACATGGTTTCAACCACTAAGTGTCTAGAACTTTTACATATGGACTTGTTTGGTCCGTCGGCCGTTCAAAGTTATAGAGGAGACTTCTACACTTTGGTCATTGTCGACGACTATTCAAGGTATACATGGACAAGATTTCTAAAACATAAAAATGAAGCTTTTGACCACTTTGAAATTCTAAGCAAAAAGATTAAAATCTAAAAGGGTTGCCCCATTATTTCAATCCGCACAGATCATGGTTGAGAATTTGATAATGAAGTACAATTTGGAGCTTTTTGTGATGCTAACGGCATTACCCATAACTTTTCGGCTCCTCGTACTCCACAATCAAATAGGGTAGTAGAACGTAAGAATAGAACCTTACAAGAAATGTCTAGAACAATGCTAAATGAACAATCAATTCCTCAAAATTTTTGGTGTAATGGCGTTGACACCTCCACCCACATTCTAAATAGAATTCTTATTAGACCTTTCCTAGGAAAAACTCCTTATGAGTTTTTCAAAGGTAAAAAGCCATCTCTATAATATTTTAAAGTATTCAGTAGTAAATGCTTTATTCTTAACACCAAATATTATCTAACAAAATTTGATTCTAAATCAACCGAAGGTGTATTTCTAGGATATTCTCCCAATAGTTCTAAATAAAGAAACAGTGAAAGTAGAAGAATCTCTCAATGTTAAGTTTGATGAAACCCCCTCCTAAATCATCACCATTAATAGATGATGATATTCTTGAAAATGATATCATAGAAAACCAAGATAAAGACTTAGAAATCAAGGAAAATGAACCATTAAACAAAGAAATCTCAAACATCAAAAGCTCTAAAGATCATCCCCTAGGAACCGTCATAGAAAATATTAATGAAAGAACCCTAAGATCTCAGGTCCAAAATCAAAGCAACTTCTTCTGTTTTGTATCTTCCGTAGAACCTAAAAATATTAAGGAAGCCATACAAGATGAAAGTTGGACTATGGCTATGCAAGAAGAACTAAATCAATTTAAAACAAATGATGTTTGGAGCCTCGTTCCCCCTCCTAAAAACCAAACCATCATAGGTACAAAATGGGTCTTTAAAAACAAACTTGACGAAAATGGTATTGTATCTAGAAATAAAGCGAGACTTGTAGCACAAGGATACAATCAACAGGAAGGAATAGATTTCGATGAAACCTATGCCCCCGTGGCAAGATTAGAATCTATAAGAATTCTTCTTGCGTATGCTTGTGCTCATGACTTCAAACTCTTTCAAATGGATGTCAAAAGTGCTTTTTTAAATGGTTTTATAAACGAAGAAGTCTATGTTGCTCAACCCCCTGGATTCGTAGATTTCGAAAAACCCAACCACGTTTTCAAACTCAAAAAGGCTTTTTTTGGTCTCAAACAAGCAATCAAAGGCTCTTAGATCACGTGTATACCATAGGATTAGTAGATAACACTTTATTTACTAAGAAGAGAAACTCACATATCATCATTGTCTAAATCTATGTGGACGACATCATCTTTGGATCAACTTGTCAAGAGCTTTGCAATGATTTCTCAAAAATCATGCATGATAAGTTTGAGATGAGCATGATGGGTGAATTGAAGTTCTTCCTTGGTCTACAAATTAAACAACTCGAAGATGGAATCTACTTTAATCAATCTAAATATGTCAAAGAAATGCTTAAAAAATTTAGTCTTGAAGACTCCAAACCAATCAAAACTCCCATGTCATCCGAAACCAAACTCACCCGCGACGAAGACGGTGAATCCATTGACGACACTAAATATCATGGCATGATTGGCAGTTTACTCTACCTAACGGCCAGTCGCCCGGACATCATGTTTAGCGTTTGTCTTTGCGCCTGTTTTCAAGAAGCATAAAAAACTTCCCACCTTGAAGCCGTGAAAAGAATCTTTTAATACATCAAAGGTACATCCTATCTAGGCTTATGGTATCCCAAAGGAACCGGCTTAAAAACCATCATCTACGCCGATTCCGACCATACGAGAGACTACGTCAATCGCAAAAGCACTAGTGGTGTATGTACATTCATGGGTTGTTGTCTCACCTCATGGTTCTCCAAGAAATAAACTGCCTTAGCCATCTCAACCACCGAAGCAGAATATGTCTCCACCGAAAAAGCATGCCAACAAGCCTTATGGATGAAACAAGCTCTAATAGATTATGATATAAAATTGGATGACATACCCGTTCTTTCCGACAACAAAGGAGCAATTAACCTAAGTAAAAATCCCGCTCTTCTCTCTCGCACCAAACATATAGAAATTCGTCACCACTTCCTTCGTGACAATGTCCAAAAAGGGAATATCACTATAGAGAAAGTCGCCTCTGAAGATAACATTGCCGACATCTTAACCAAAGCTCTTAAAAGAGAACCTTTCAATCTTTTAAGACTAGGACTTGGCCTCATAGAACCAAACGCTTAATAACAACAATTTTCTTTTGAGTCAAAAATTTTCCATTGATTAATACAAATAAAAGTTGTTTTTGCTACTTGAACATATTCAACGAAACACATGGTCAATATGTCGTTTCAAACATTTTCAATTGTAGCTATATTAAAAGGAGGCTTAGGGTTTTTTTTATAAAACTAATTTTTCACTTTTGAGTCAAGAAAAACCGCACCTCCAACATATCATGAAAAATTCTTCTTCACTAATCTTTCAGGTCTCGGCGGTTCCATTTAATTTTCAAGCTGGTGCCCTTTGTTGAATAGCACCGGCAGAACCGCCTGATCAGTATAATTTATACAAAATACGAATTTCACAAATCCATTGCAAATCTTCCCTCCTTGTCACATCAATCAGCTCCTAATAGTAGAAGTTGACCTAGTGCATCTTCTAATCATTGTCTTATGTCTAAACCAACAAGTAATGCATTAAATCAACTCTCATCTTCATCTATAAATAGAGTTTCTTTTTTTCTTCTCATCATCCTTCTCTAACAATGCCTAAAGAAAACAAAACTAATCTAAAAAGGACCGCCCGAATAATTGTTAGACCTTGTTGCTTCAACAATCCGAGGACATCATCACCTCCCTACCAACATCTCTCACCTCCATCGGACTATGTATCGGGACCTCCACCAACTACTCTAACTTCCTAAACTTTTATTCCACATCTATCACCAACTAGCAACATTAACAATCTCTTGTTTACTCCTAAGTCAACACCTCCACCATTAACTTTGCCACCTCCGACACTAACTCAGCCTTCCAAACTCACATCCCCTCTAGCTATTAATCTTGACCCAATCGAACTATTGTTCTCTACTCCACCTACCTCTCCTCAAGCTTTTATTGACTCTCTCAAGGATCTTCCACCCGCAACAACTAATCCTCCACATCCTCGTCTATCATTTGACACCATTGAGCGTCTAACTAATGAACCACCTCCTATTCCACCCATTGATTCATCTTTTCCCTCCCCCACTCCGGACATGGAACCACCTATCCCACTATTTCCATCGTAATGTTCACCAAATCCACCTTCAAACTTACCACTACTTCCGCCATTAGGACCTAACAATCATTTTCCCAAACTTACTCATGAAATGTTTTGTGAACATTGCCAACGAACTCAAGCCATCGTTGACAACTTCCAAGGAGAAGTGAGATTCATTCTCAACCACATTCTTGACCGCCTAAATGATCTCGCGTACAATTACTAGAAATAGGCCTAGAATGCTAGAATAAAATAGTTGATTCGTTAAGAATCTCTTGCTCTTTGTTGTTCTAATGTAATGTCTTTAATGTTTCATTATCCCAAGTAAATGTTCTTTATTGTTGTCATATGACCATGTTTTTTGTTTAAATTTCATAGACATTGACTTTTTTAGTCAGCCGGTTCTATCTGATAAGAAGCCGGTTCCTTTCCAGGAACAGCACCGGCTAGCCGGTACTACAAAAGACATTTTTAACTTTTGGTTGTCTAACTTTTCTTTGCATGTACTCACACAGCAAGGGGGAGTATGTCCCATTCTATTTAACCTACTCATTTTTTTCAAATCTCTATGCACCTCTCAAGGGGGAGTTTACCATTTCTCGGGAAATATGGACTAACCCATTCCAGCTTTTTGTTTCGACAAAAAGGGGGAAAAGAGACCAATTGATTAAAATTAACTAAAATTCAGTAATAACCAGCTTTTAATCAACTTTAAACTTTGTATTTTGTCATCAACAAAAAGGGAGATATTGTTAATACAAATAAACTGGCAAAAATGTTTATTTCTATTTCGCGATCTTCATTGTTTTATTGATGACAAAACTTGAAGTAACATTATACTAAAACCTTCTCTAAAACACAAGTTTTCACAAAATGACAAAGTGACATAAAATGTGTATACATTATTTTATGTAAACCAAAACTATACACAAAAATGTTTCCTAATTTCCCCTCTAATTACATCATGCATGACCTAATCAAATGCAGCACATCCAAGGGTAATCTCACAAGATTACACAAGATTTCCCAGAACTTGAGAATCAAAATTTAGATTTGGTTACTGTAGGCCGGTTCCATTGGTTTTGGCTGCCGGTTCCATTCGCCAATGGCACCGGCGGAACCGGGCTACAGTATTTTTTTGGCTATAAATACCAAGCAATTTCTCATGTTTTTTCATACCTTCTAACTAAGAAATACTCTCTTGTCTACTGATCTTTCTATCTATTTCTTGCATATTCTTGCTTAGCTTCTTATAGGTAATTTACTTCAAAGAAGAAATTACCAAGCATTCATCCAAGACGATCAAGTACAAAGTACCTTGCATTCGATCTTCATAACTTCATCAAGATCACATTTCTGAGTCTTAACCATTACTTTGTAGTTGTTAGTCCATTCATCATTTATATATCAAGTGTAGTTGTGTTGGTTCGATTCTACCGTGTGAAGAATCAGTTATTTAGCTTTGTATTATTAAAGAGGTGTAACCATCGTTGTGAGGCTTCTCTGCCGGTCAAAAAGGAGATTGGTGACTAGTGTTTAACAAACTCTCAAGTAGGTGACTCGGGGAGTGGAATAGGGCAAGGAAGGTGTCCTTGTAGCCGAACCACTATAAATACTTGTGTCTTGGTTATATCTCTCCAACTCTTTCTTTTACTTACTTTTATACTTCACAAACCAAGATCAATATCAAGTCATTTCACACAAAGTTTTAAGAATTTTTTTTGAAAAGATAACAATTAATCAAAAAAAGTATTCAACCCCCTCTTCTAGTTTTCCTCACATGCTTTCTAAAATTTAACACCATTAATTGGTGTTATAGCATCTTAACAAGATACCCATCACTTATTTGAACACTTACACTTGATTACAAGTGTTCTTGGTGATTTTTCTAAAATCACAACTTAAACTAATTTCATAAAATTGAACAAAACCCCCACAAATGGCATAAAGGTTCGATCTTTATCCATTACCCATCCGAGGGTAGCTCTAAAACATAAATTTAAGATCAATATATGATTTTTACCTCGAATTAGATGATGGGAACACTAGTATATGTGATTTGGGACTTCAATGAACCCTTTCCTTAGCTTAATCTTGCTTGAAACCCTAATAAAATTTAAACCCTAGAATTTATGTTTGTGATTATGTGTGTGACATGAAGTGAAGGAAGGAAAAGAGAAGTGTTGATCCTTCTAGTAATATTGCCTGATGTATATCTATTTAAGTTTCATATATTGGCAAGAATGGCCCCTGATATTAGAAGCATTACATGGATGGTCCTTTTGACTAACTAGTTTTATAAAATAGAGGAATTTAACTAGGAAGCATATAGAATAATCATAAATACTTACCATGAAAATTGGGGTGTTACAACTCTCCCCCACTTATTCGATTTGTGTCCTCACAAACCATTCCTGGTGAAAAGGGGGGTAATACTTAATGAGATCTTCTTTGGGCTCCCATGTGTAATCTAACCCCTTTTTATGCTTCCATCTGACCTTAAAAAGGAGGATGTCTTTCCTTCTGAGTTTCTTGACCATGGTGTCAAGAATCTCTACTGGCTCTTCAACATAACCGAGATTTTCATCAACCACGATATCCGCTAGAGGGATATACTCTGCTTTATCGACCAAACATTTACGTAGCTGTGACACGTGGAAAGTATTATGAATACTGTTTAATTATTCTGGTAGCTCAAGTCTGTATGCTACGTTTTTGACTCTATCAGTTATTCTGAACGGACTAATATAACATGGTCCTAACTTTCCACGCTTCCTGAAACGAATAACACCTTTCCAAGGGGAAACTTTAAGCATGATACGATCCCCCACCTAAAATTCTATAGGCCACCTTCTCTTATCCGCATAGGACTTTTGTCGATCTTGGGCCATTTTAAGTCTTTCTTTGATTTTCTCGATCTTTTCGTTGGTTTGTTCGACAACATCAGAACTGGCTAATTCTCTTTGTACAATCTCTCCCTAACATATAGGAGTTTGGCACTTCCTTCCATACAACATCTCGTATGGTGGCATCTTAATGCTGGAGTGGTAACTATTATTATAAGAGAATTCTGCTAGTGGCAAGTATTTATCCCAACTACCGCCAAAGTCTATTGCACAAGGCCGGAGCATGTCCTCCAATGTTTAAATGGTCCTTTCACTCTGACCATCTGTTTGTAGATGATAGGCTGTGCTAAAATGGATACGAGTACCTAAGTCCTCTTGAAATCTCTGCCAGAATCTAGAAGTAAATCTATTGTCTCTATTAGATACTATAGAGACAAGTACTCCATGTCTAGCCACTACTTCGTGAAGATATAACTCCGCAAGAGCTTCTGAGGACATCGATTCCTTGATAGGAAGAAAGATTGCACTCTTAGTTAAACAATCGACAATTACCCAAATGGCATCACATTGACGTGGGGTCTTAGGCAATTTCGTGATAAGATCCATAGTGATCTTTTCCTATTTCCTCACAGGAATCTCAAGAGGCTGCAATTTATCATAAGGTTGCTGATGTCCGGTCTTAACTTTGAGACAAGTAAGACACTGTTTGACATACTTTACTATGTCTCTTTTCATTCCTGGCCACCAATAATCTGGTTTAAGATTATAATACATCTTGGTGGCACCTGGGTGAATGGAATATTTCGACTTATGAGCTTCGTCGAGCAACAACTTTTTGAGCTCTTTATTATTCGGTATCCAAATCCTACCAAAACATGTTCTAAGTCCTCATGAGTCCACAACTAATTTGTGCACCTGACCCACGAGTCGCTCTGAATTTACATCTTTATTATCCCATGCTTCGTGCCGAGCTGCTTTGATATACTCATAAAAATCTGGGGTAATTACCATTTGGAGTGATTTAACTAGTAAGGAATCATGCCTTATCTTTCTACTCAAGGCGTCTGCTACAACATTGGCTTTACCTGGGTGGTAAAGAATTTCACAATCGTAGTCCTTGACTAGATCTAACCAACGTCGTTGTCTCATATTAAGATCGCGTTGATCAAAGAAATACTTAAGGCTCTTATGATCTATAAAGATTTTGATTTTTACCTCATAGATATAGTGCCTCCATAGTTTTAAAGCAAATACTACTACTGCTAGTTCTAGATCATGAGTGTATACTCTTCCTCGTATTTCTTAAGTTGTCTGGAAGCATAAGTGATGACTCGACCTCTCCTGCCATTAGAACACAACCGAGGCCATTTAAGGACACGTCACAATAGACTTCCATATCATCATTGCCTTCAGGCAATACTAAGACTGGTTCTTGACTAAGTTTTTGCTTTAGAATTTGGAAGGCAATCTCCTGATCCTCACCCCACTTAAATTTGGCATTCTTACGAGTGAATTTAGTAAGAGAGGATACAATCTTAGCAAAGTCTTGGATGAAACGGCGGTAATAACCTGCAAGTCCAAGAAAATATCTTATTTCTGTGGGAGTTTTAGGCTGTTCCCAATTCATGATGGCATAAATTTTCGCTGGATCAACTTTAATGCCCTTATTATTTATAACATGTCCGAGAAATTAGACTTCTCGGAGCCAAAACTCACATTTCGAGAGTTTAGCATAAAGCTTTTCTTGTCTTAACATATTGAGTACTTGGCGCAAATGGGTTTCATGATCCTTAACTGACTTAGAATAAATCAAGATGTCATCGATAAACACAATAACTGACTTATCTAACATCGGACGGCAGACCCGATTCATTAGGTCCATAAAGGCTGTTGGGACATTCGTCAAGCCAAATGGCGTAACAATGAATTTATAATGCCCATATCTAGTCCGAAATGCTGTTTTCAGGATATCTTCTTCCCGAATCTTTAACTGGTAGTATCGTGACCTTAAATCTATTTTCAAAAAGAAACTCGAGCCCTGAAGCTGATCAAATAAATCGTCAATTCTGGGTAGAGGGTAACGATTTTTTATAGTGACTTTATTAAGCTATCGGTAGTCAATGCACATCCGCATGCTACCGTCTTTCTTTTTTACAAAAAGGACTGGAGCTCCCCGCGGGGAACTACTAGGGCGAATAAAGCCCTTATCTAGCAGTTCTTGCAACTGCTTCATAAGCTCTTGCATCTCAGATGGAGCAAGTCTGTAAGGAGTTTTGGCAATATGAGTACTCCCTGGAATGAGATCAATACGGAATTCTACTTGTCTCTCAGGTGGTATACCTGGGAGTTCTTCTGGAAAGACATCAAGAAATTCTCGAACAACTAGAATATTATCCAAACATGGTGTGAATTTCTAAGTATCGATAATATGAGCTAGATAGGCTTGACAGCTATGCACCAAATGTCTCTTGGCTCTAGCATAGGTACAAATAGCCAGAGAGGTTTTCTTACGCTCACCATAGATGAATGTTTCTCCCCCACTTGGGGTTCTGATCCTGATTAGCTTATTTTGACAAGATATAATGGCATCATATTTGTTAAGCCAATCCATACTGATAACTACATTAATCTCTCTCATAGGCATAGGAATCAGATCGATTAAGAACTTTTCATTGTCAATTTCTACTTCACAATTTTGAAAAACATTAGCCACATGTATAATTTTGCTGCCCGTCACTTCTACATCTAGTGAGGGATTAAGCCTATTAGTTGGGATAATGAAATTTTGACTAAACGATTATGACACAAATGATCAATCCAAAACAGAGTCAAATAACACACGATCAGGTAATAAATTCACGAAGAAGGTACCTGTCACAACATCGTGTGCTTCCTTTGCTTCTTCTGTTGTCAACATCTGATATGCATGACTTGGAGGCCTTTGTGGTCTTTGGAATCCAGCAAGATTAGGGACTTTAGATGGTTTAGGTGCTGGTGGTGCCCCACGTCTATTCGTGTTCCTTCTTGGCTCTTGCTGTCGGGGAGGAGGAGGTGGTCTAGTGTTTGGGCATGACTCAGCCGTATGATTTGGTTGATAACATTTCTTACAAATCTGTGCGGGTCTAGGGCATTCTTTGCTTATGTGGCCAGGTTCACCACAGCTAAAACATATCTTGCTACCCACGCGACACTCACCCGGATGGAATTTTCCACAATTGGTACACTATGGGTATCCTTTCCCCCGAACCTTGGATAGGTTTCATTAGACTTGAACTTCTTACTAGAAGAGCCACCCTGTTCAATCCTTCTTTTCAGTGGAGACCGCTCAGGTGTCTTGGTTTCTTGCACTCGCTCCAAGGCTGCATTCATAAGCTCATCCATGTTCTTCCAATCCTTTGCTGAAACAAACTCACGAATCTCCTTCTTAAGCATATCAACATAATGGTTCATGAGCAACTTCTGATCATTAACATATTCAGGTAGAAAACGTACCCTATCAAGAAATGTCATGGAAAAATCATGCACGGGTTGTTGTGTTGCCTGATGAGTGTTTAGAAAATCCCTTCAGATATTCTTAAGTTCAGCCTGTAGGGAGAACTTCTGAAGGAATAACTCCTTAAATTCATTCCATGACATGTTTCGGGCAACATCAGGACCTTTTGCAGCAAGAGTGTAATTTCACCATTCTTTTGCACGACCGCGAAGAAGGTTAGCTATAAATTTAACCCATAAATTGTCGGGACATTTTTTTGTATCAAACGTTCCCTCGACATCTTGAATCTATTTGTGACATAGAAAGGGATTGCTTTCTCTCGAGTAAGATGGTGGGTTACAAGCCGAGAAGTCACTATACGTGACTTCCTTTACTCGTCTTGCGAAATTTGCAATTAATTCTTCCGTGATAGTTTGGGAGATAGTATTACCAAAATATTCCTTAAGGTGAGACAATGCTGCTACATGTGATTTAGCTACTTCTTGAGAGATCATTTCTTTAATCTCCTTATCCATGAAAGCAGGTATGTGAGCGTTTTCATGCTCATCTGTTTCTGTCTGTTCGGGAGTTTCTTCCCATTCATCGTTCTCTGGAATATATACTTGAGTCGGCCATTCGGCCCCTTCTAGATTACTTTCAGCCATATCTACGTTGAAAGTTAAACATAATCCATAATAAGATCTACTATGCATAATCTTTTACACGCATAAAATAAATGCCATACCCCAAGTTCAATCCTTAAGTATAAGACAATATCGATGTACCCTCGTTATATGATGCGATTATTACCACGTTGGCCAGGCATCGTAATAATTCCATTAGATAATCAAGTCCCCATTGATACCATATCATACTAAGTTCATGAAATCTACATGATTGCATAACAAGCAAATGGAAAAACTAGACTATAACTGATCCCACATGTATATGCGGAAACGTATCTAACTCTATAGGTCACCCAGAGCCTAGGTTTAAGTCTAAATACCCATCTATGGTGGATACCTAGATCCCTTAAACCACTGCTTGGATACTAACTTAAAATGCTCCAAACTAATTTTTTTACCACTGCTACATTACTTCTACTATAGTACACAGAAAACCTGTAGAAATTATGCAGAAACTGAACCGTAGAAAACTTCCCATTTTGACCCGTTCATAACCAAACATCCATTTTAACTCAAGAAATAACATATATAAACATATAAGAGTTATATATAATGCACGCTATTCATTTAGACCCATACTTGGGAAAAATGGGCCATAATGGGCAAGAATGACACTATGCCAAACACCTATTTAACTTCCAATAACATAACATAACTAGTTGTTTACGACACAATTCTAAGTTTACATTAATATACATAAAAGGATAGTCCTAGAGCATTTCATGGTGTTCGAGAGGGTATAGAGTAAGCTCGGTTCCCCACGAGCTCCACTAGAGGCTAACCCACGACCCTTTTTCCTTTGGGCTTCGTATTGCTAGTCTCACCTATAAGAAAAACATAAATAAAGCAACGTAAGCAAAAGCTTAGTGAGATAACATATATAACATTTTAATTAAAAACATGCTACTAAAACCACTTGAGTTAAATGCGGCTATTTTGACCACATCGGGTCAACGAGCTATTTTGACCACATCAGGTCAACATGGTTGTTTTGACCACATCGATCAACATGGGCTATTTTGACCACATTGGTCAACATGGATGTTTTGATCACATTGGTTCAACATGGCTGTTTTGACCACATCGGTTAACATGGGCTATTTTGACCACATCGGTCAACATGGCTGTTTTGACCATATCGGGTCAACATGGCTGTTTTGACCACATCGGGTCAACATAAGCTATTTTGACCACATCGGTCAACATGGCTGTTTTGACCACATCGGGTCAACATAGGCTATTTTGACCACATTGGTCAACATGGCTGTTTTGACCACATCGGGTCAAAATGGGCTGTTTTGGCCACATCGGGTCAACATGGGCTGTTTTGACCACATCGGTCAACATAGCTGTTTTGACCACATCGGGTCAACATGGCTGTTTTGACCACATCGGGTCAACATGGGTTGTTTTGACCCATTCTTATCATTACATAAGTAAGCTTACAAAAATGAGTTTTAACTTCTCATAACATATAAAACAATTATTAATAAAACCATAATACGGACATAACACTCTACATAATACAAGACATAAGTATGAGCACCACGTGGTAAGTGGTATCTTTAACAAGCTCGTAAAGTCCCGTTTCTATTCTTATATACGTTACTCGAATTCGCTTGATTAATGTCACGAGCTCCCTTAAAACGTCCCCGGCTAAACCTTATAACCTAGGAACATATAAGTGACATGGAGCTTATTTAGAATATGATTTAGCTTGTTATAAACAAGCATAAAAGAAAGCTAAGCCATAAGGGGGTGTTTGGTTAGCGACTTACATAACTACATAAACATGCTTTCTGAAATTTAACATCATTATTTGGTGTTATAGCATCTTAACAAGATACCCATCACTTATTTGAATACTTACACTTGAATACAAGTGTTCTTGGTGATTTTCCAAAATCACAACTTAAGCTAATTTCATAAATTGAACAAAATCCCCACAAATGGCATAAAGGTTCGATCTTTATGCATTACCTATCCGAGGGTAGCTCTAAAACACAAATTTAAGATCAAGATATGATTTTTACCTCGAATTAGATGATGGGAACACTAGTATATGTGATTTTGGACTTCAATGAACCCTTTCCTTAGCTTAATCTTGCTTGAAACCCTAATAAAATTAAAACCCTTGAATTTATGTTTGTGATTATGTGTGTGATATAAAGTGAAGGAGGGAAAAGAGAAGTGTCGATCCTTCCAGTGATATTTCCTGATGTATATCTATTTAAGTTTCATATATTAGCAAGAATAACCCCTGATATTAGAAGCATTACATGGATGGTCCTTTTAACTAACTAGTTTTATAAAAATAGAGGAATTTAACTAGGAAGCATATATAATAATAATAAATCCTTACCATGAAAATTGGGGTGTTACAACTCTCAGGTCGATCTTAGAGTAGACTCTTGACCCTTAAAGTTGATCAAACAAGTAGTCGATTCTCGGAAGTGGGTATCGGTTCTTCACAGTAAGTCTGTTTAGTTCACGGTAGTCGATACACATCCGAAAAGATCCATCTTTCTTTTTGACAAACAAAACTAGAGCTCCCCAGGGTGAGGAACTGGGTCTTATAAATCCTCTGTCAGAAAGTTCTTGTAACTGAGTGGATAACTCTTGCAGTTCGGCTGGTGCTAATCGGTATGGGGCTCGTGCAACAGGTGCATCACCAGGGACTAAGTCGATTTGAAATTTAACTTGTCGAGCAGGCGGTAGTCCAGGCAAGTCTTCTAGAAAGACTTTTGGAAATTCCCGTACAATTGGCACGCCCTCCAGCCGCTTCTCCTTTGACTGGTCCTCAGTCTTCTTAGATGTAACTTGCGCTAGATAAACTTGACATCCCTTATGTATATACTTCTGGGTCTTCGTACACAATATGATGTTCAGCTTCGTCTTACTTCTGCCGTCACAATCATCACCTCGAATTTTCAACACTTCATCTCCATAAGGTATATGGACAACTTTCTTGTCACAAACGATCAACGCGTGGTACATTGGCATCCAATCCATATTGATGATGACGTCGAAACTACCAAGTTCTACAGGCATTAGATCTATGTTGAATGGATGACCTAATAATCCTAACGTACAACCTCTAAGGAAAACATTTGTTTCTAAAATTCTTCCATCGGCAAGTTTTACGACATAATTAGTGTCTAAAGTAGATGGTGCAACATCAAGCAAAGCACTAAAGGTAGATGACACAAAACTCCTATAGGCTCCCGAATCGAATAACATAGAAGCATAACAGTTATTGAGAAGGAACGTACCCATGACAATGTTGGAATCGAGGTTTACTCCTCCTCCTCTAATAGCATAAGCCTTTGCCGTAGCCTCATTACCTCTAGTCTGGTTTCCAGTCTTGTTTCCATTCTTGTTTCCAGTCTTGTTCCTACGGTTTTGATTTCTTAACTTAGGACAATCTTTCCTAAAATGTCATGGCCTTCCACACTCATAACAAACAATACCCGGCTGATTCCCAACTAGGGCTCTCTAAGTGTTTGGAGTAACTGTAGCCGTACAATCCCTAGTTAAATGATCGACTCTCTTACAGTTTCCACATCTCACAATACACGGCCCTGCATGGTGCAACTTGCACTTGTTGCAGTAGGGAAGAGATCCAACATACCCCTTTTCTCATTGTTCCCAGCCGTGTAAGCTCTTGCCACATCCTGGCCTCCAACATTTTGCCGCTTAAAAACTGGTTGCTGTCCACAATTGTCTCTCGGGTTGTTATCCAACCTTCTCTTGTTTTCAGCACTTCTAGCATATCTCTTCAACTTTTGATCCATTAATTTGTTGGCAATACGAATTGCATCTTGAAGTTTAGTGGGTTCAGCAGCGATTACATTCCCCTGAATATTGTCAGGCAAACCTCCAACAAATCTCTCAACTTTGTCCTCCTTATTTGGGACCATTCTAGTATACAACAACACCAATTCCTGAAATCTTCTGGTATAAGCAGTCAAGTCATTTCCCTTCACAACCAAGTTCCACAACTCGGTCTCTATCTTTTGAACCTCATTTCTTAAAGTACACTTCTGTCATCAACTTCATAAGTTCTGCCCAACTCATGGCATAGGCGGCCTCAATCCCAATTGTTCTCTTATGAGAGTTCCACCATGTCAATGCACTGTTCAGAAGCGTGCACGAAGCATACTTCACTTGGTACTTCTCTAGATAGTTGCTAATGTGGAACACCGTTTCCATCTTCTCGAACCAATGAGTTAACCCAACAAATCCTTCTGTCCTATTAAAGCTAAGTGGCTGGCACTCTAGGAAGTCTTGATATGTGCACTCTCGAGCAGGCATAAATCCTCTGAAGTTATAGCCATTTCCTCCTCCGTTCCCATTACCATTTCCATTTCCTCCATTTCCATTTCCTACATTTCCATTTCCTCCATTTCCATTTACTTCCTCTTGACCACCCCCGTCTCTCATAAGGGGTTCAAGGTTCCTGGAAGTGGTACGAGCTCCCAACGCTCTTGCCATTTGGCGATCAATTTATTTGTTAATTCCTTCATGTGTCCTTGATGCTCCAGATCGAGTGTTAGGCATTGTCCTACAACATAACAATACACAACACGATGAAATTCTGTGGTGATGCGAGATTGTTAACGGGGTTCGAATAAAATAACAAGTATTATTATATGAAAATACAAAATCATAATAACTTCATCATAATGCCACGATTTAGTAATAATGCAATATGCAATAAGCAAAAGAAAATATCATTAAGTTAAGAATATCGAACATAGAATGGTAACATTAGATTTCATATCATCAATACTAATGGTTACATCATGGTTTCAAAATATAGGATTTACAAATCCTTAATAACTAGCTACTACTAGGTGCTACAGGTCAACACTAGGATAATCAAGAAATAATCTAAAAACGGTAGCCCAAATGCCTCTTGGCACAAGCCTCAAGCCTAGCAATCCTCATGCGATCATAAAATCTGGAATTCTGAACCTGTCTCATCTCCCTTTGAACACGCAACTCCCTATGCTAAGACTGGGCAACTCTCTGACTCGCAACATCCATCATGTCTCTAAGTCTCATATTATCCCGCTCCAGCTCTCGGATCCTCTCCAACATATCAACACTCTGCTATCCTGTCGCTACGATCCTGTGTCCCTGATCCCTTTGACACTCTTAATAACCTGAACACGACGAACCAAAATCTCCTCCATATGATCATGAAACCTCTAAACCAAATCTCCTAATGTCTCATACGTGACCTTTACAGCTCCCTCCTGAGCAGGCTTAGGGATATCATCAGCTACCACTGGGTGAGTAACTCTATCAACTCTAACCTCAAACGGGCCTCTCACACCTGTCTCGATCTCCTCTCGATCAATAGCCTCAACTACGACTCTAGCATCAATCCCTCTATCTCTAAAAGCATCCGCATAAGCGATATACTCATCAATCTCTGCCTAAATCTTGGGGTCAATATCAATCCCATCACTCCTTACAACCTCAACATCCATCTCTAAACCAGTCCCTCTAGACCTAGACGGCTCAGAACTCTCAACCTCAAAGTCAACTCCCAATCCAGCCTCTCTAGGTACATATGGCTCAAAACTATCCTCCGAATAACCCTCTAAATCCATAGCTGTCTCAGGGCTCTTAATCCTCTTAGGTGATGGTAAAAGGTCAGCATGTACATAAGACAATTCTCTTAGGGTAGGTAAAGATAATGGTACAGATGCAGCAGGGGATCTACTCCTCTTGTAAAAAGAGCTCACAGAAGAAGAATCATGAAATGGTCTATCGAAAATAGCAGTAGATGAACGATGAATACTCGGTACCAATAATCATAAATAATGACTAGGTCTCATACCGGATGATGGTGTGGGTAATGAATGATCAGAAGATGAATGACTAGATGCAGAATCAGATAAAGCATCCGCAAAAGAATCCGAAGAAGTCTCTGATGATGAACTCGATGATGAATCCCTCGAAGAATCATCCGAAGAAAAATAATCTAAAGAAGAGTAATCAACTGAATATCTCACAACAAGACTATGAGTAGGTAACGGTCCAACCCTCTTCCTCGCAGTCATCATATGCACTGGCCCATTAAGATGGTAGCGGTACGGTCGACCATAAGGAATAGGCTGCCCAGGTGCAAGAACCATGACTCGACGTCAAAGTGTACCAGATGCTACAGGTGATCTCTGGGTAGAAAGGGTAGTCTTAGTGAATGGTGTACCATGGGTAGGTGATGGTGGTGTACCAGGTATATCGCTGTCTGAAGAATCATCGGTCGATGAAAGAAATGGTGAAGTAGCTGGTAGTGGTGGTATATGATCTAATGACGAATCCTTGAATGGATCAAACTCCGTATCAGATGCGGTGAATAATCAGGTGATGCGGGTGTATAATCGGGTGATGGTGGTATAGTAGGTGAAACAATAGGTATCGGTGTGGTATCAATATGGGTAGTAGGTGGAATCACAGAAGGTATAGTATCAGGGATAGTGGTAGGGATAGTACCAAAGAAGATAACTCATCTAATAGATGTCCCCACACTCTCTTCAGACGAATCTGATGAAACTGAGATAACAGAGATAGCTATGACCTGCACAAGCAAAAGTTTATATAAATATCCTTTATACCAACCATGCATGATGTGAGAAAAAGAATGATCAAATGGGTAAATGAACGAATGAATGAATGGGTAAATGAATGCATAGATGAATGAGTGGATGAATAAACCATCGGATGAAGTACCGCGAAAAGAATGCAATATAATTATAGTAATATTAGTTATACTTAGTATTTAATTACATAGTACATATACATATTACGTATACGTAAAATTACGTAAGGCACATATAATCACGTAGGATCACATACTGGTTATAGACCAGACCTAGTTTATACTACATGGTTCCTTATAACTTGGCTCTTGATACCAATCTATCACACCCTTAAATGGGGTCTCGTCCGATTTAGTGTCCGAGGGCGTGACGTTACTGAATATCTCAAGTACAAAGCATAAAGAACGACCTCTAAGGGTACATTTAAAAAATAAACACCGTTGCATAAATTCAAAATATTAATAAGTTTTACATCGATCAAATTTAAAAGATTCATAAGTTAAAATGCGGAAGCTTAAGTAAGTTCAACAACGGTATTTAAAGACATAGATAAATTTCTGGTAAACCGGTCCGGGCAAATAGACTTCACGTAAGTCAGGCAACAACATCCATGCTAAGCACCTGAGAAAAACATGCTCAAGACGTCAACATAAAGTTGGTGAATTCATAGGTTTAGTTCAAATGTAATTAATGTGGACCACAAGATTATCAAAACGTATACGACAGTTATAGGAGATACAACTTCACATAAAGAGGCATTTACGTTGCACTAAGCTCATGACACTGAAGCTAATAAAGAAAGATAGCATGTACACTGCTATAAAGGCTTTCCCTTCAAGTGTCCGACCAAAGACCACCTAACTAGTTTCGACATGACATATATCTGTTAGTTCTTGACAAACTCAAACTAGTAAGTACTTCTTACCCGAATAGGGATAATTAGTCCTAATAGATTTATTTATTCATTCACGCTCACTTACCCAGCCAGTCGGTTAAAGGTGATTAACAGTTCATGATAATTCGGCCAATAGTGGTCTAAACGTTACTTAGGCAACACGTAAACAGGGAATTTCTCACGTATAGTATTTGTGTCCAGTTTTAAAAGCAAGCAATGTTTCTCACCGCAAGTTATAAAATAATTATTCAAAATAATTAAAAGTGGGGCTATGAACTCACCTTGATTGGTGAATCAAAGAAGAATAGTCTAGAATAAAATCACACGATAACGAACGACAGTTCATAAAGACAACCTATGAAATGAAGGTTTGGATTAATATCGTAGTAGCGTAGAATTTCGGATAATGCATAAAGATTTACTAGTGTACTTTTATTAATATATTTCCAAAAATTAATGTTTGTGATCGTATAGTAATTAAAATGCTTTCGTAAGTAAAACAAATAATAATAATATGTATATTAATATTACATAATAATAATTGTTAATTAAATATCTAATATATATATATTATTATATATATGTTATTTATATATATACATAGATATATATATATATATATATATTGTTCGGCACTTTATTAAATTCCCGTATATCTAGTTTTATCATGTGCGTTTTCTAGTATTTACTAAGTATAATAATTTATAAAAATTTCGGCATGACCCGTTCGTGTTTACATGTTTTCCAAAGTCGTAGACTTTAATAAAAACCATTTTCAAATCACTTTCAATTCACTTTTCGTAATTACAAACTATACATCATCAAATCTCTTTTTATAATTTATCAAAAGACCATTCGGACCCTTATTGGGCTTTTAGGCCCAATAAGCCTAATCTTATTATTCGTAACGTCCAACGTTCAAAATAAGTTAAACGTATAGCGTCTAAGTCGTACACTATTAAATAAGCTATTCATGAACTTATTCAATAAGCTACACCGTAGCTTTACGCCTTGGTGTATTGTATTTATGTTGGGCTTTGGCCCGTTAAGTCCAAAAATATAGTTTTACTTATCCGTATAGTCCGATAAGCAAAACATTAAATAATAAACACGCGACTTAATAATAAGCTATTAATAAGCTCACAATAAGCCAAGCAATAATAAGCCGAACCACATAAGCTCAAAAATAAGCTCGTGGTGTTGGGCCTTGGTTGTGAGACGCGGCTAAAAGCCCAAGCAAGCCATATTCGGGCTTATTTATTAAGCTGAAATTAGTTTACCATTTGTCCCTTTAAAATAAGCTAGGAAATAAGCTAATAAATATAAGCCAAAACAAAATAAGCTAAACAAACACTTCTCCTTCCTTTTCTAGTTAGGCCGAACCATACATAAGCCCATTAAGCTCAAAAAATCAAAATAAGCTTTTCCAAAAGCTTATTATATAAGCCGAATATAAATAACCTATAGCATACCATTTTGATTACACGAAAATAACCACGATCACAAAACTATACTTTTCATATATTTCCTTTAATTATTTTCGAACCAATAGCATAACCTTTTAAGGTTTATGTAGTTTCAAAATCTTTATTTTACAAAATAAGTTGTACAACTAGTATGTATGTATCAAGATGATTATGTAAGTACAAGTTATTGAAAGATTTGAAGACTTACAAAGTTTGAAGGTTTTAGGAAGATGAACAAGACTAACTGATTACTTCTTAATATATATATATATATATATATAATTACGTAATACATATATAGTATATAACTAAAATAATCAAATAATAAGAGTGTGGAAAACTAGAAGGGGGGTTTAATAGTTTACCGCTTTTTAATTTAAGGTTTTAAAGTGTTTGTAAAATTTTTAGATTCGACTTTATGTGAATTCAATACTTGCACAATATAAACAATATACCTATCTAAACAATTAATAAGATAGTATAAGAAAGTAATGCAAGACAAGAGCTAAGAGTAAGAACAATCAAACCACAACGCGAGAATTTATAGTGGTTCAGCAACGAAGCACCTCTTCGTCATACTCCACTCCCCGAGCACCTAACACGAGAGTTTTCTTCACTATGTCAACAAGCTCCCTTATGGCGGAGAAAACCGTACACAACGTTGCTTACACCGATTTACGACACAAAGCTAAATGTCGAGTTCTAATCTTAGCTAGAACCAATCTATCACAACACAACTTCATAACTTGTTTACGACTTCACAACTT
>BQNB010000033.1:0-63476 GCA_026074375.1 Tanacetum coccineum | reverse complement strand
CTTCTGACTGATCCTCATCTTAGCTTCCTTTTGCATGGCATCACTAGAGACGTAAATGTTTTTGCGCTTCGTTTCTACTTTAGGTGCAATTTTGTTCTCACCAGTGATCATTTGTATGGTACTTGGTGGTGTTGCCTGCACGAAACAAAATTGCCGCATGTATCAAACACTGAATTAAATATGAAGAGTTATATATATATGTAGGTTCATAGAACACATGTATGTACCTTTAGATCCAAAACAACTTGATTCTTTGGCCATGCAACAAAACCACATACTGCATCTAAAACTGTTGTGCAACCGTTATTTCCTACATCCGGTATAAATGCCTTGGGAGTGCTTTGTTATGAAGCATTATTTTCCCATCACTCTTGTATATGGTACCCTCATCAATAATAGTTGTTTTCTTTAAGTGCCACAGTTTGCACTTAATTGCCTAAAAAAATGATTTGTTGCATGTATGTATCAGAAATTAATTAAACAAAAGAATATATGAACATGTTGAAATACATACTTGTGGTAGTACTAGTAGTGGAGACACATTTTCTTGTGATTGGGAATCTTGACGTGAAGAAACCTTTCGTATTGATCTAGTCGTTTTCTTAGATACGACAGAGTTAACAGTTTCCTATATATATATATATATAAAACACGGTAAATAAGACATGTATGTAGAATTCAAAAATCACAGGGGGATGTTTTATTACTTACCCTTGTTTCCATTTCCTTTTCCGAAGTTGCAAGTCCATTAGACTTCTGAATGCTCGCATCATTCTCACATCCAACAACAGGTGTTCCGCCCTCCTCATCAGCGCTGCTATCTATAGGATTAATGTCCACCGGAGACACCTGCAATATAAATTAAGAAATGCATAGACTCATCAGTTTAGGATCAGTGCCTGCTATCTATAGGATCAGTGCTGTTAGCATTAATTAGAAAATGAAATTGTTAACAACATAAAAAATGTCTTACATCTGGTGGTGTCAATTGAGTTGACATTGACTTCAACTGCTCCCCTTGTGCAGCCAACTGATTCATCAGTTTAGTAACCATTCCCTCTGTTTGTGACATCTTGTTGGACAAATTCTGGATTTCTAGTTCTTTTTCTTGACGTTCGCGTCTCTCATTATCAAGTTGACTTTGAAGTAACACAATTCTTTCATCAGATGCTTGTCTGCTTCGAGGAAGATCAAAATACCTCTTGTATGTAACTCCACTTCCCACTCCTCTTGCATAACCTCCCTTTTCCTTACCTAATACAACTGTCATGGCATCAGTGCCATGATCAACCTTCAAGGTTCCTTCTTTGATCTTGTCCTCAGTTTCTTTCTGCACACACAATATGGGAAATAGGTTATTATACGAAAATGAACATAATAATAAAATTTGCAGTCAAACTTACAAGTTTATCTCCCACTGATCTAATCTCATCATCTGGAAATTCTCCGTCTTTGTTTACCCTTCCTTTCAACCACAGTATACCACGCGAGGGTTCTTCATCTGGTTCATAATACAATATCATAACTATTAGTTAGTAATCTAAGCGTTTTAGCAGCTTAATACAAACGTTTTATTATCAATATTCATTGTTCTCTTAGCATTATAAGTTTAGTTTTTTCCGCCGTAACTTATAGTATTTATAGTCATTGTTGTCTCCTGTATTTTGTGGATCTATCCATATTGCTAACAACCCTTAACAAGTAGAAAGATCTATATTCAACGAGGGATTCTACAAGTGGTATCAGAGCCTGTAAAGAAACTCTGAGTAAAAAGAACAAAAACCCGTTATAAACCTCTATCTTACAAAGCTATTTAATGGCTGGATCAGAAGATGATATTCCACCACCACCACCACCACCATCACAAAAACCAACACAACAAACCCCTCACATCGTTTCAACCATCAAACGTCCTATTCTTAAGAAGGGAGAATATAACATATGGGCCATAAAAATAGAACATTATTTATCCCATATAGACTATCCTAATGGGAAGTTATTCAAAGATGAAATGGTCTTGTGAGTGTCTCAACTGATACAAATGGTTTAATAAAAGTTCTGCCTCCCAAGACTGCAGAATAAATTTTAGCCAAAGACAGAGAAAGAAAAGCAAGGACCACTTTGCCATCTTGGAATTACCATAAGATCATCTTGCTTAAAGTTTCAATAAAATGACTGATGCTAAAGAAAGTGGGAACATATCAAACTAGATTTGAAGGAAATGATGAATCAAAGAAATGGCAGAAGTATGATTCTAAAGCAACAGTTTAAAGGCTTCTCTGTATCAAACTCAGAAAGGCTACATAAAGGCTATGACAGGTTATTTCAGATCTTCTGAGCCAATAGAGATTCATGGGCAGCGTTCCCTCCACAATAAAGATGCAAATCAGAAATTCCTTAGGGCTCTACCTTCTGCCCGGTCTCAAGTTTCCTTAATCATGAGGACCAAGCTAGGTGTGGACAGTCTCAGTTTTGATTATCTGTATAATAATCTTAGAGTCTTTGAGTCTGATGTTAAAGGCTCTACTGCATCATCCTTCTAAGCAAGCACGCAGAATGTGGCATTTGGATTCAAGAACACTTCAGTACTAATGAAGTAATACCGCTTATGATGTTTCTAATTCTTCTGTCCATAACACACAAATATGAAAATCCTTTCATCATACTCTCTTACTTGCAAAGTCAATATAGTTTGCCCCCAATTGGAATCATGAAGATCTAGAACAGCTGATGAGTTTGCGCTTAGAAGAAATGGACTTGAAAAAGAGCAGGTAGCATGATTTCCATGAAATGGAAAAAAGTTCTACCAAAAAGACAGGTAGAAAAGCCTACAATTAGAAGGCCAAAGAACCGGTTGTTTTTTTTGGACAACACCAAAGTCTGATTTGCTAAAGTTGACACAAGATAAGGCATTTTGCTAGAGAATGCAGATTCAATGGGAATCAAGATAATAGGAGGAGAGATGCTTGGAACACTGGGAATAAAGATAAAGAAAATAGGAGGAGATCTGGTAAACAGGAGGACTCTAAAGCTTTGTTCTCTTGATGGAGAATGCGTTTTTGGGGGGGGGGGAATTTTTTTGGACCATCACTCAGAAGAGGAACAAGATACAACTATGCTTTGATGGCATGCAGCAGTTCATGCTCAGACACCAAAGGTAACTTCTTTTCAAAAGAATGTAAAGAGTCTTATGCAAAAGCTTAAAAATAGTAGATGAACAGAGGGAACAACTTGGAGATCTGCCAGTATAGAAAGTACAGGCATATACCCAATCTTTAAAGAAGTGAAGCACAAAAAAGTTGCTCATCCCACAAAGTCAAAACTTTGGTACTGAGAAAAAGATAAGGTTTTATGAAAATTGACTTAGATGGATAAAAACCTGATTTCCTAACATACCAACCGAACTAATTGCATAAGCTGAAAAAGAAAAAGAAGAATTAAATGCTAAAGTAGAAAAAAGCACAACAGCTACCTAAAAAATCTAATATTCTGCTAAATAGTCAGATGAAGTGCAAGGGAAAATGCTGGGACTTGGGTATGCGTGATCAACTGAATAAAGGTGTTTAAGTGTGTATGAAAATGAAGTTTTTCCAAAGTGTGGTTGTCAGTAGGACAATTTATATAGAAAATAGACATAGTGAATGATAGATATGCCACGAGGGATGCATGCAGTTCCCCCTCCGTAACAAAAGACAAGATCTACATCCTTCTGGACCTAGATAAAGAAATAGATGACTTACCATTTACATATGGGATCCCACAGCAATCTAAACCTAGTGAATCTGATGCTAGGAGCAGTGACTTTAATTCTTGTGAATCCAATTGTAGTGAAGAAACACATGAATCTATGCCTGAACTAGTTGTCAATGAACCCAAAGTAGTAAGTCAACCTAAAGTTTGGTCTGATGCTCCTATCATATGAGGAAGTAATGAATCAGATATGCAGATAAGAACATGTGTCACTACACCCCCAAAAGAAACAGAGAAACACCTAGTATTGCTTTTATTAATACGTTAAGCTGTAATAACTCCTAGGCAAACTGTAAAGAACAAAAACACATGTAGTCCATAGTCCTAAACCTGACAAAAAAGGATTGTAGTGGTTTAATTGGCTAAAAAACTGGGTTTTGAGATATGGTTTTTACCAAAAAGGCATTTTTGTGTCGTGGAAGTTTTTTAGCCATCTATAGCGAGATATAGATTTCCATGAGAAAATGATGGCTAAACAATATGAATTAAACAATAGGAATATGTAAGGGGTCTGGTCAAAGGGAGATAGGCAGTATGGAACAATGGTGAAAGAGTGAATCATCAAAACCCTTTTTCCAAAAGCAGTACTAACTATAACTGCAAGATTCAAGTTAATACTACTAGAACTAGCGGTACTAACACAGTTAATACTGCTAGAACTAGCGGTACTAACACAGTTAATACTGCTAGGCATAATTTTAACAGACAGCGTTACTCCACAAATTGTTGCTAGAAATAGTTAATACTGTTAAGCCTATTGTGACTGATGCTAGACCAAAAGAGCTGTGTTTTTCATAAAACATCTTTACTTTTAGAAAGCCATTTAATAGAACAACAGCACTTAGAACCAATTTTTCATATCAAAAAGTTAATACTGCTGAGGTAAATGCAGTTAGTGCTGTTGGGGGAAAAAGGGAAACTGCTGTTAAGCCCTCAACAGGTTGTAATTGGAGACACAAAAGACATTACTGGAACAAAGTCTCCAAATACAATGGTGGATCAAGTTCTAGAAATTGTGTTCCTTTCAAAGATCCACTAGGCGGACCCAAGCCCAAAAAGGCTTGGGTCCCTAAGAGAAACTAATCTCTCTTATTTAATGTTCAGGATTATCCACAAAGAGCTTTACAAAACAAAGGGATTGTTAATAGTGGATGTTTCAGGCACATGATTAGAAACAAGGCCTACCTTGCTGAATATTAAGACTTTAATGGTGGCCCTGTTGCTTTTGGAGGAAGTAAAGGTTACATAACTGGTAAAGGTAAAATAAAAACTAGAAAGTTAGATTTTGAGGATGTGTGCTTTGTGAAAGAACTATAGCAATTCAATCTCTTTTCTGTGTCACAGATGTGTGACAAGAAGAACAAGGTTCTCTTCACCGACACTGAATGTCTTGTGTTGTCTCCTGAATTTAAGTTACCTGATGAAAATCAAGTATTACTTAAAATCCCTAGACAAAACAATAAGTACAGTTTCAATTTAGAGAACATTGTTCCTTCTTGAGGTTTAGCCTGTTCGATTGCAAAGGCCACAATTGATGAATCTAACAAATGGCATAGGAGGTTGGGTCATGTTCACTTTAAAAACTTAAACAAACTTGTGAAAGGAAACCTTGTAAGAGGCTTACCTTCAAAGATTTTTCAAAATGACCACACTTGTGTTGCTTGTCAAAAAGGAAAGCAGCACAAGGCCTCATGTAAGGCCAAATCAGTGAGCTCTATTAGTCAGCCCTTACAGCTTCTGCATATGGATTTATTTGGACCTACATCTGTAAGGAGCTTAAACCATAAGACTTATTGTCTGGTTATCACTGATGATTTTAGCAGGTTTAGTTGGGTGTTCTTCTTAAGAACTAAGGATGAAACTAGTGGAATCCTTAAGGACTTTATAAGACAAATTCAGAACCAATTAAATCAAAAAGTTAAAACTATTAGATGTGATAATGGTACAGAATTTAAGAACAGGGATTTTATTGAATTATGTGGGTCAAAAGGGATCAAGAGGGAATACAGTAATGCCAGAACTCCATAACAAAATAGAGTTGCTAAAAGAAAGAACAGGATCCTTATTGAGGCTGCTAGAACAATGCTAACAGATTTATTTTTACCTAACACTTTTTAGGCTAAAGCAGTTAGTACTGCTTGTTATGTTCTTAATAGGGTATTAGTGACTAAGCCTCAAAATAAGACACCTTATGAACTTATAACTATTAAAATACCAATCATAAGCTATATAAGACCTTTTGGGTGCCATGTGACCATCTTGAATACCATTGACCACCTGGACAAGTTTGATGGGAAATCAGATGAAGGGTTTTTAGTAAGGTATTCTCTACAAAGTAAGGCTTTTAGGGTATACAATTTAGAAACTAAGAGAGTTGAAGAAAACTTGTACATAACCTTTTTAGAAACTAAACCAAATGTTGCAGGGAAAGGACCAACTTGGCTGTTTAATCTTGATTATTTAACTGATTCAATGAATTATCAACCTGTGAGATCAGATAATCAATCTAACAAACATGCAAGTCTAAAAGAAGCTAATCATAATGCAGGTACAGAGGATAATATTGATGCAGATAATTTTGAAATAGAACCGGAATCTGCTTAGGACTACTTTGTACTGCCAATATGGTCTTCTTATACTTCAACAGTCAAAAGCTCAAAAGTAAAGAATGCAGGTGAAGAACCTAACAAACATCCTGATTTAAAGACAGATGATAAGCCAGTAGATAAGGAGGATCAAGTCTTTTTAGATGAGCTTGAAAGACTTAAGAGACAAGAACAAGATGCTAATGATGCAGCTGAAGGTCTCAGGAAGGAGTTTGCCTAAGAAATTAAGGATTTGCTTCTTTAGGCAGGAGCTGCTATAGCTAACAGTACTAGCATAGTTAATACTGCTAGCACATCAGTTAGTACTGTCAATAATTATGGTGGACTGTCCTTCACTGATCTAACTAATACTGACTAAGATGATTCAGAAATACCTGCTCTTAAGGAAATTTATAATAATCTTACTGATGGTATTTTTACCAATGTATCTTATGATGATGAAGGTGTAGTGGCTGACTTTACAAATTTAGAAACTCTTTTGAATGTCAATCCTATTCCCACATCAAGGATTAACTCAATTCATCCTTCGACTCTAATTCTTGGAGATCCAAAATTAGCAGTTCAAACAAGGAGCAAAGTGACCAAAAGTACTGGATCTCATGCTTTTGTAAGTTATAGTCAAAAGCAAAGGAGAAATAATCAAAAGGACTTCCAGCATTGTTTTTTTTTTGCTTTTTTCTTGTCTCAAAATGAGCCAAAGAAGATATCCGAAGCACTTGAAGATGAAAGTTGGGTTGATGCTATGCAAGAAGAACTGCTGCAATTCAAGATTCAGAAGGTTTGGATTCTTGTAGATTTGTCTTATGGGAATAAGGCAATTGGAATGAAATAGGTTTACAGAAATAAGAATGATGAAAGAGGTATTGTGGTTAGAAATAAGGCAAGGTTGGTTTCTAAGGGACACAGGCAAGAGGAAGGGATAGATTATGATGAGGTTTTTGCTCTTGTGGCTAGAATTGAAGCCATTAGGATCTTTTTAGCCTTTGCTTTTTACATGGGATTCATAGTCTATCAGATGGATGTGAAAAGTGCCTTCTTGTATGGAAAAATTAATGAGGAGGTATATGTGTCTCAACCTCTAGGTTTTATAGATCCTATCTAACCTAAGAAGGTCTATAAAGTAATGAAAGCTCTCTATGGTTTACACCAAGCTCCCAGAGCCTGGTATGCTACTTTATCTACTTTTTTATTGAAGAATGGATACAGAAGAGGAACTATTGATAAGACTCTTTTCATTAAGAAGGACAAAAATGATATCATGTTAGTACAAGTTTATGTGGATGATATTATTTTTGGTTCTACAAAGAGATCTTGGTGTGCTGAATTTAAGGCATTAATGAAGAGTAGATTTCAGATGAGTTCTATGAGAGAGCTCACCTTCTTTCTTGGATTACAAGTCAAATAGAAAGAAGATGGTATCTTTATAAGTCCGGATAAGTATGTTGCAGAAATCCTAAAGAAATTTGATTTTTCCAGTGTAAAGACTGCTAGTACACCTATTGAGACCCAGAAGCCTTTAGTCAAGGATAAGGAAGCTAGTGATGTGGATGTACATCTTTATAGATCCATGATTGGCTCTTTAATGTACTTGAATGCTTCTAGGCCTGATATTATGTTTGCAGTCTGTGCTTGTTCTAGGTTTTAGGTCACTTCACAGACCTCCCATCTAAGTGTTGTTAAGAGAATCTTTAGGTATCAAAAGGGCAAACCCAAACTAGGCCTTTGGTATCCTAGAGTGTCCTCATTTAACCTGGAAGCCTACTCAGATAGTGACTATGCTGAAGCAAATCTTGACAGGAAATCCACAACAGGAGGTTGTCAGTTTCTTGGCAGGAGACTTATTTCTTGGCAATGCAAAAAGCAGACAATTGTGGCTACTTCTACTACAGAGGCAGAATATGTTGCTGCTGTAAATTGCTGTGGGCAAGTTTTGTGGATTCAAAATCAAATGTTAGACTATGGGTTCAATTTAATGAACACAAAGATCTACATTGATAATGAAAGTACTATATGCATTGTAAAGAATCTAGTATTTCACTCCAAACATCAGCCCTATTCGCAATTAGGAACACTTCATAAGGGATGTATTATGAGAAGAACTTATTCCAGGTGTAAAAATACACATAATGACAATGTAGCTGGATCTTCTAACAAGCATTTGATGTTTTGCAGGTTTTAGTTCTTGGTTGGTGTTACTATTGGGCATGTTCAATCATATGTTGTATTAGGTTAATGGGAGGCAATTGGGCTCTTTTGTGTTGTAAACTGTTTGTCTGTTTATGAATAAGTGTGATTTAAGAATCATTCAAAGAGATATAGACGATACCTAAAGCATTGTTATTGCCCCAAACTTTGGTTTTAAAGCTTGTTTTATTTAGAAAAAGTTGAGTATCGATTGTGCTGCAATCTTTGTACCTATGGGACAAAGTTCTTCAGGTACCGCTATTAAAGCCGTTGGAGAGCATACCGCAAGGGTTTAAAGTGTTAATTGTAACGGTTTTTCGCTATCTAGGTTTATTTTAACCTATATAAACCCATCTCAATTGCAAAATTCACTCACATAATCTCTCTCAATTACTCTCCTTCTTCAAACCCTAATCTCTCACTCACGCGAATCACAAAATTCTACAAAACTAATGGCTATTCCTTGAATCATGCCCTCTACTCTAAACACAATATGGTAGGCTTATCTAGAGAAGACTGATGGAAATGCAGAGTTTCATGAGATTATTGACTTTCTTACACGAAGCTCTATTCACTATGCTCTCACTGTAAGTCCTGTAATCTCTACTACGTTTGTTGAACAGTTTTGGACATCTGCTAAGTCCCAAACAATCAATAATGTTAGATATATTAATGCCAAAGTAGCTGGCAAGCCTGTAACTATCTCCGAAGCATCCATACGAAGTGATCTTCGTTTTGATGATGTTGATGGGATAGATTCTCTGAATAATCAGGCCATATTTGATGCTATTAAGCTCATGGGGTATGAGGGGGATTTAACTGTCCTAACATTTAACAAAGCACTGTTTTCACCCCAATGGAAATTTCTATTTCATACCCTAAATCACTGCCTAAGTTCAAAAAGTACTTCTTGGGATCAGATTCCCACTAATATTGCCACTGCAGTGATTTGCTTGACCTCTAATCAAAAGTTTAATTTTTCTAAGTTAATTTTTGATGGTATGCTTAGACACTTGGATGAAACAAAAAAGTTTGTCATGTATCTAAGATTTATCTCAGTCTTTGTCTAACCAGTTAATAAATGTGCCTGTCCCATTAGACCACTTCCCCATCCATGCTTTGTCTAATAAAGTTTTCTCTTTTATGGTCAAAAAGGGAAAACACTTTTTAGGGAAAGTCACACCTCTGTTTCCTAACATGTTGGTTCAACCAACAGAGGATGAGGGTGAAGGGTCAGTAAGACCATCTGAACCACAACCTACACCCTCTCCTCCTCACCCAAGTGAAGCCCATGTTGAACCTCAGTCTGACCCATCACCTAGACCTTCACCCATTATACCTATTCCTAAACCCATTCCTGAGGGTTTTGGTGGAAATCTTGGAGGTCAGTCATCTAGTGATAAATCTCTTTCAGGGAGTAAGGGTGGCTTGACTCTCCAAAGTGTCTATGATCTCTCTCTTTCATTGTGTACACAGCTCAAGCTGCAGAAATCAAATCTTTGAGAGCACAAGTCAAGAAGTTGAAAAAGCAAGCCGTGCCTTTCATTCTTCATCATAAATCTTAGCTTAGGACTATTAAGAGAAAGAACCAACACAAGAAGAAGGTCTTGAAGACATCAAAGAGGAGGAGTGTATTCAAACAATGGAGGAATACTGTCAAATCTTCTAAAGGTGCTCCTACAGTACCTACAAACACTAAATAAGATGATTTAGACATGGACATTGATGACACAATAGACTACACTCTTGCCCAAGATGAAGGGAAAACTAATAAAGTTAATGAAAAGGGAGAAAGTAGTGCTCAGCAACAAAGTACTGATAGGCAAGATGAAGGTACTGACATGCCAAAAGTTAGTACCGCCAGAACAAAACTGAGTACCGACAAGTTTGAAGAAGGTATTGCTGAGCCAGAACTAAGAGAAAGTACTTCTTCAGTAGCTCAAACAACTCCAACACCTTCTCTAACAACCTTTGGAGATGATAAAACAATTGCTCAAGTTCTTCTAAACATGATTCAAGCTAAATCAGTTTCAAAAGAAAAGGAAAAAGGAGTAGAAATTAGAAATGCTAAAAATGTTGAGAGACCAAGGACCACTTCAACAAAATCAGTATTAACATTGAAGCCTCTTCCCAAGATTGATCCAAATGATAAAGGCATAAAGAGGATTAAAGAAGATGTGGAATTTGATACTGAATCTAAAGAAATTACTGAAGCTAAAAAGAAGATTGATCAGATTGCTCATGATGAAGAGGTGGCTAGAAAAATACAAGAAGAATAGGAAGCTGAAATAGAATGAAAAAGGCTAACTAAGGAGGAAGCAACTAAGATTGCACTCTCTAATGAATATGACTTTATTCAAGCAAGAATTAAAGCTGACAGACTTCTAGCTAAAAGAGTACAAAAAGCAGAGAGAGAACAGTTCACAATAGAAGAGAGAGCAAAATTTATTTATGATACTATAGCTACTCAAAGAAGAATCCTTGCTCAACAAAGATCTAAAGCTATTAGAAACAAACCTCCAACAAAGAATCAATTTAGGAATCAAATGATGACTTATTTGAAACATGTTGGAAACAAGAAGCATGCTGATTTGAAGACCAAAAGTTTTGATGACATAAAAGGCTTTGTATGAAAAAGTAAAGAGGTTTGATGATAGTTTTATTACTATTCGTTCTACTAAAGATGAAAGAAAGATTAAGGAAATGAATGAAGGAGCTAGTGATCCTGACAAGAAGAAGAAGTTTGTCAAGGAAGATGTCTCAACTAATGTACCTGCAAAGCAAGATGTTGCAGAGCAGGGTACAAAGAAGAGAAAAGGTGGTCATATGAATATGATTGCTAGGAAAAGGAAAAGACCACAACCAGATGTTGATGGTGATGATGAACACAGAAAGTGTCTAAAGATTGTTACATTTGAAGGTACCATAGATAGTGAAATAATAGGGAGAAAATCGTTTATTTCTAAGTTGGACAAGGTTTCATCTCCAAAGGGGGATTACCTTGTTGTCTACAGAGTAAATGAAAATTTTAGGGCATTCAACTATCTAATAGAGGTACTTCATATTTTTGATAGACAAGATCTGTTTCACTTATATGATTTGGTAATGAAGCAGTACTCAGAAAGCACACCAAAAGGTATATAGTTGATCCTTTGGGGAGACTTGAAGATTATGATGGAATCCTCAATAAAAGTAACTGATCAAGGTGATTTCTGGAATGATCAATAAGATTGGGAGATTGTCACTTGGATACTGTATGAGGCTTATGGAGTTTGCATACTAGATTTTAAGGATGGAATAGTCATTCACATGCTAGTTGAAAGAAAATATCCTCTCTCTAAGGAATTGCTGCAAAGAATGCTTGATTTTGGATTAGAAGTTAAGGTAGAAAGTATTGTTGCATTAGATTTGATAAGGTTCATTAAGCAACAACTTAATGAAGAGTAAAGATGAAATGGAATTAAGAAGGGTTTGAGTGTTGGCTAACCACCACACAACAAATGGTCATCAGTTTACCATGCTTAATAGGCATAAGAACTGACTAGTCCATAAGCAAATGACTTGTCATAAAGACTTCTCAAATCTGTTTATGGTTGACAATTTACCAAAAATTATAGGTTCTTAACTCACCTTGCTTTATGGTTAAGAGTTTGCTAGTCTAGGATCAAACAGTTCTTGGTAATGACTACTCAAATATATTGATAGTTGATAGTTTGCTAAAAATTATATGGTTTATCAATGCACCATGTTATGGAAATGAAGCATTGACTAGTCCAAAAGCAAAAGGTGTTTGGTGAAGACAAGTCAATTCCGTTGATGGTTGACAGTTTACCAAAAACTATATGGTACTCAACTCACCATATTGTGAAATAAAGAGTTGACTATCCCAGAGCAAACGGCTACTGG
Organism: Tanacetum coccineum; assembly: GCA_026074375.1. Lineage (NCBI taxonomy): Eukaryota > Viridiplantae > Streptophyta > Magnoliopsida > Asterales > Asteraceae > Tanacetum > Tanacetum coccineum. The sequence goes on along the minus strand of BQNB010000033.1, from coordinate 51,030 downwards.
TAAAGGAATATCAAATCCGTTTATGGCTGGTAGTTTGCCAAAAACTATAAAGCCAACTTAGTTGGATTGTTGCTGCAAAGATGTTGCTGTATTGTTGAAGATATGTTTCAGAAGGATAACAAAAGATGTCAAATAAACTTTAAGATCAGATCAAGATTTGTCAGAGTTTTTGAATACATCATCCATGGAGTTCAAGGAATCTACACCGAAGAAAGAAACAGGAGTTTAAACAAGTTCAACAATCATGTTTAGGGAGGGTTGTTGGGAATTATACATACTGACTTCCAGTACAATTAGTTATATCTTAGTACCACTATTATTGTTAGTAATGACACTACAAAATGTTAAGTACTGCTAAGTTTGTTTGTACCATTAGTATAAAATGTTAGTACGTTTTAGAATAGGCATGAGTATTATAGGAAAAGTATATGAATTTTCCTTTTTATGCATTTTATGTAAGCAGGATTAGGGTTTTCTGGGGTATAAAAGGATCCATTTACAGGATCGTTAGAGATATCAGTTCATTGTCAATTTCTCATAGTTAGGCAATTGATTACAAAAAACTGTAGTTATCATTATTCAGTGTTCTTCTTGGCATTATAAGTTAGATTTCGCATACCTTCATAGTGTTTCTTACTCAAATAATTTTATGTAGTTTGTGTGTACATCTATTTCATATTAGCTACAACCCTTAACAAGGTAGTAAGATCTATATTTCAAATGGATCTCTTGAATGCTTCAAAATAGGTTTGAGAATTAATATACACTGTCTTTGAACAGAAAACTCCACCTCTCTTTGAGGTTACACATTAGAAGTGGGGAGGAGAGTATGAGCTAATTGGATTTGACAAATTTTGTACACAACTGTCATATAAAAACAGAAAGAGAGTCCTTGGTAAGCCAAAAGAAATGAGAAAGATTTGTGAGCTTTAAAAATAGAAAGAGGATGATGTGTGCATAAAAACAAAATGATGTTAGGAGTATTATGTGAGCAAAAAGAATTCAGAGCAAAATTGTGAGCATAAAAAACAGAAAGAGAGAGTGTTTTTGTGAATCAAATTTGATGATGAAAGTTGCTTATTGAAATGAAAATTGAATGATTACTGGTGTATTCTTTTTAATGTTGCTCAGTTTCAACTTAATGCTGTTAAGCTTAAGTTAATGCTGTTAGGCTTAAATTAGTACTGTCAGTATTTGTTTCTGCTGTTAAGTATATGTTTAATGCTTATGCCAGTTCAATTTTCTGCTCGTTATGGGTGATTCTAATAAATACTTCGATTAAGGTTTCCATTTTACTTCTTTATTTGATTTTTTCAATTATTCTTTATTCACTTTCTTAACCATAACTCTATTCAATTTTCATCTTGATCTCAAGGTCTTCATTATGCAAACCCCTAAGTTTGCTGAAACACACAATGTGGTCGCGTTCTTGGAAAAACCCAAAGAAAGTGATGGGTTTACAGAGATAATTGATTTCCTGAAAGCAAGTTTGTTTTCATATGCTTTAACAGTTAATCCAGTGATCTACACATCTTGCATTGTATAATTTAGGCTCAACTGCAACGGTACAGACAGTTAATGGTTATGTGTGTCGAGATACAAGCCTAGTTGCTAAGAGGATGGTTAGTGTTTACAGAGTCAAGCATAAGGGAGAGATCTTCATTGGATTGATGCAGAAGGTATTATTGTCCATTCTAACGTGCTACTATCTTTGAAGGAATTAGCACGTATGGGGTATGAAAAGCCTTCTCAAAGCTTTCTTTGTTATAATGCCTTTTTCTCTCTTCAGTGGAAGTATTATATTCATACTATTACTCAATGCTTAAGTGCTAAATCCACTACATGGAATGAGTTCAGTAGTTCTATAGCTTCTTTGATCATATGCTTGGCAACTAATTAGAAGTTTAATCTGTCTAAGTATATCTTTGATGCAATGGTGAAACACTTGGATGGAGGAGTCACATTTTTGCTGTATCCATGTTTTCTCCAAGTTTTCATTAATCAACAACTGGGTAATATGTCAGCACACAAAAAGATTTTTGTTAATCATTTTCACATAAAGAAAGTTTTTGCTAATATAAAGAGAGTTGGAAAGGATTTCTCTAGGAGAATAACACCTTTATTTGATACCATGATGGTTCAACCTATTGAAGAAATAGGTGAGGATTCAGATCATCCAACTGATTCTACTCCAATACCTATTATTGATCAACCATCTTCATCTTCCCAACCCAAAAAGGATAAATCATCTAAGAAGGCTTAGAGATAGGAGGCAGAGGTTCCTCAAGATGATACAGAGCATGAGGAGAGTGTACCAACACCTTCCAATGATCCATAACCTATTGGTGAGGATAGCATGCAACTAACTGATTTGATAATTTTATGTACCAAATTGCAAACACAGGTTCTTGATTTACAAAAAGCAAAGGATGCTCAAGCTAAGGAGATTGCTGTTTTGAAGAAGAGGATCCAGAGGTTAGAAAGGAGGAACATGTCAAGACCTACAGGTTTGAAAAGACTCAACAAGATTGGTATGATTAGGAGAGTTAAGTCCTCTGAAGACCAGGAGAGTTTGGGTTCTCCTGAAGATGCATCCAAATATGGGAGGAGTATTGAAGATATTGATGCTGATGTTGATGTTTCTTTGGTTGATAAAGCTCAAAAGAAACAAATTGATGACTTAATGTTTGATTCTGGACTTTTAGAGGATGATGTAATGCATGTGGAAGCTAAAGTTGATGGAAAAGATGAACATAGCAAGAAGTCTGATGATAGTACTGCTGGTGAAGCAGTTACTACTGCTAGTATTAATGATAGTGCTGTTCCTACAACTAATGAGGAAATCACTCTGGCTTAGACACATATACAGATTAAAGCAGCTAAGCCTAAAGTTATTACTACAGCTGCTACAACAACAATAACTACAACACCTAAGGATAGAGATGTGGTTGTACAGGAGCTACGTAAGTTTTGAGTTCCACAATAGAAAAAACCTTCAAGTTCTAAAGATAAAGAAAAAGGTATTATGATTGAGTCTGAAGTTCCTTTGAAGAGAAAGGATCAAATTGCTCTTGATGAAAAAATTGCAAGAGATATTCAAGCTAAGTTGGATGCTAAATTATTAGAAGAGCAAAAGCTGGCAAGGAAACTAGAAGAAAAAGCCAACATAGTATTGATTGAGTCATGGGAAAATACACAAGCTATGATGGAGGCTGATAGATTGATGGCTGAGAGACTCCAATCAAAGGAAAAAGAGGAATTGACAGATGAGGAAAAAGCAAAACTGTTTATGGAACTAATGGAGAAAAGAAGAAAGCATTTTGCTGCACTTAGAGCACAAGAAAAGAGAAACCAACGTCCTACGAAGGCATAAAAGAGAACTCAAATGTCTACTTATCTTAAGCACATGGGTGGATATACATACAAACAACTAAAAGGAAAGAGTTTAGAGTGTGATTTTCCTCTTTGTGAGGATTTTCAAAGTTTCAAGACTTTTTCAAAAACCCCTTTCTTTGAGAAAAGATGGTTTTACCTTAGGAGAAATGACGACGTCAATTCTTTAAGGAGAAGGTGCATACGGAAACTCTTAAGAGTTATTTGAACCTCTTTTTTGTAAAGACACGAGGAAGTCATTTTTATTGAGGTATCTAGACATATATTCTCCGAAAAAGTTAATTCTGAACCTCAATGAGTCTCTATCAAGATGACATTTGATAAGGATGATGATCTTTGAGATGGTTTCTAACAAGATGAGTGGAATAAGAATTTTGTATGGAGAGGAATTTTCGACGAGAATGGATTTCTAATATTGATAAATCACAAGATTTTGCAAATCAAAGTTCAGAGTTTTTTAAGGAGCTCTTACAGTGATGAATTTGAACCCGGCGGTTCAGTTATGTTGAAGGAATTGATTTGGTTTGTTATCGAGGATTTTCATGTAAGTTGATGTTTTATCTCAACAATCACTGAGGATAAAGTTTTTCAAACCCGGGTATCCTATTGATTCGAACTCTAAGTTCATGAGCAAATGTTTTACCCACCTGCCCACCCGTCCTCTGAAATTCGCGCGTATGTTTAATCTTTGTTGAAAATTTTCAAGTTGACCTGAGAATGATATTTTGAAACCCTAAGGTCTTAGTTTTTGATCCGGGTATTTTTGATAATGTGCTTACGAGGAAGAGTTCTTTAACTCTTAAGATTTTTGACCCACCCTCAATTGTCCCACCTTTCATCCGTACTAATTCTCTAGTTTGGGGAGGTTTCCACCTCTTGGAATTTCTTCACCCTCACTTTTATCCTCCATGATGTACCTTGTGATGATGAGTCAAGCTTAGGGGACTCTTTAATAAACAAGTGCTTCGTGGGAGGCACCCATGATTCTCCTTTTTATTCTTCTTTCTTAATTTTTTTTTCTTTGCTTCCCAAGGACAATCAATCGGGGGTCAAGTATAGCTTGTACTTGGTTAACAAAAACTAAGCCGTTTCAAGTTGTTTTTGAGCTAACAATGTAAATGATGAGAGGAAGCTTGTTCTCTTTTGTTCTTGTTGGTTGTTTGTGTTTGTTTAGGCTTATTCGGTGGATTTTGGAGATTCTGGTTCAATATGTGATGAACAAGCAATGCCCACAATTTCCATTGATTTGGTCTCCAAATTTTCTCGTCATAAAGTGGAAATTTTTTTATCCTTGTCTTTATCGAACTAACATCTATTCTTTTGGCATGACCTTAGAATTTTTGTTTAGATTCCTTTTGACCCTTATTTTTCAAACTTTGAGGACAAAGTTTCATTTTAGTTTGGGGAAGGATATCTTCGATATTGACTTGCATTTCACGCAACCTTGTTTGAACCTTTTTGTGAAAAAAGTGAAAAAAATTTAAATTTTTGCTTACAAGAGAAGCTCAATAGAAGCTTAGTTTGGGGAAAAACACACTTTTGGTAATCCGTTGGTGAGAAATAGGAGTTAATTTTGACTTGACGGGGTGTAAATGCCCTAGCTAGTTCTTTAACCTACCTTTTGTGGGGCTAAGCTTTCACAAATCCTATTGCATTGGATTTTAAAATGTGAAGAACAAGAGATGATGTAGTTAAATATAAGTGTATTTGCTTAAGCAAGGTTTATTTGGAAAACCTAAAGCTTATATGAATGATTTGTGTCTTTTTCCTCCCACAAGCTCTTAAACATGAAGACTCAAAACTCATGTACAATGGGGCATTAGGAAAGGATAATTTATTCCGTGTGTTATGCAAAAAGGTGCTTGACAGCCATAAGCAACTTTTCTTTGAGTGTGATTTTCCTAAAGAAGTATGGTCTAGGTTAAAAGGTATGGTAAGGCTTGATCATGCCCCTAATAGCTGGCATGATATTCTTGATTATCTCATGAAAAGGCCTATTAATAAGTCTATTTGGAGCTTGTGCAAAGATTGGTATTAGGTGCTTCTGTTTACATAATGTGGCAAGAAAGAAATTTGAGAACTTTCCAAAGTAGACGGAGATCTTTGGAAGAGGTTTGTAATTTGATAAAAGATGTTGTTAGGCTTAGAGTGATGAGCTTAAGTCTTATCCCTTCTGCTCAAGTGTTTGATGCTGCTAACATTTGGAATTTCCATGTTAGTTCTGATATGGGGTCTAGAAGAGTGAAATTGACATCAAAGAAGAAAAATTTATGTTAGTTCTTGGTACGTTTTTGGCTCTCTGCTAGTTTAAATGGTTATGTGGATGGATTGAAAGTTTAAAGTTTTGCTGGTTTATATGGAGAAATAAGGTTGGCGTTTGTTCTTATAGTTGCTGTTACTTTTTAGTTGATGCAAATGTTCCTTTTGTTTGTTTTGGCTCTGAGAAGATCATGGTTTTTTGCTACTTTGATGAGGGAAATATGTTTTTTGTTTGTCGTGTGAAATATGAATCTTTTTGATGTTTGCATGCTGTTTGGTAAACTTGAAGTTCAACTATGGAAAGGATAATTTTAAATCAAACATGAACTAGTTAAGTTAATGATGCACTTGATTAATCTATTTGTTTGTTCATGATATATAAACTGTTAGGACATGTAGTTGCAATGGAACGAGTGAATCAATGAATTTTAGTTCTTTTGTAGACGTTATTGATCATATGTGAAGGAGGAGCTGAGGGAAGTGAGTTGTCTGATGGAGATGTGTTACTTAGTAAATGATGGATTCGACTTGCATCTTGATGAAAGGAAGCTTCTACGTGTGTCGTATGTGCTTAAAACAGTCCGTACTCTTAACTTAATCACTGGGACATGCTATTTGTACATTGATTAATAATTACATATGCTGGACGATATTATCATAAGACATAGAATTATCACCATTTGTAGTCATATGCTGATATTTTATGGATCTAGGTGATAAGTGTTAAATTGTATACATAAAATACCCAGGATTTCGCCAATAAAAGCCAAAAAATATGCCAAAAGATGGAAATATGTGTGCTTTTGTGTCTCAATGTGCAGGAAAGGATATTAAAGTCAAAAAGAGCAAAAACGAGCAAAAACCGACAAGAAACGGAAAAGACAAGTACAAGAGAGAGATTTGAAGCCAATATCAAAAGCCGGATCAGCCCGACACAAGGAAAAAGTCAAATTAAGTCAAAGGAGGTCAAAGTCATGAAGAGTCAAGTCAAAGTTTGAAGTGAAATGACCATTATACCCTTTGAAGAGGATGCAAAAAGACTAAAATACCCTTGGGCCATTCTTCTACACCATTCGGCCCAATAAAAGCCCAAAGTCAAAGTCCATTTCTTGTTTTAGAAACTACAAGGGCCAGAAGTGTAAACTATCAAACTCATTTTACACTATACTTGTGGAAAAGAAACAGAGGGGCTAGTATTGCAAATAACCCAAACTTTCAAACCAAGCGCGGGTTATAACTTTTCCCCTAACCGTCCCTAACTGTTTTTCCCGCCAAAAACCTGAACAAACCCAATCTTCCCAAACTCTTTCCCGTTTCTCCCTAATCTCACCCCACCTCGTATTTACCAACTTCCACATCATTTTGCACACGTGGCAGCCTCCTATTGGTGCGAACACCTCACCAAAGACATCCAACGGCTAAAAATCAAGTTTAAAGTGATCAAGGGCTTGGAACGATTGAAGTTCTCATCCTCTCTTCATCCTCATCTATAAATAAGAGCTTGTATTTCAGTTTTAAGAGAGTTTTTTTAGAGGTACTGTTCATCATTTCGAATTAAGTTTTTTTTAAACTTTCAAAATTCAGTTGTACTCTTTGTTCTTTATCTTGTACTTTTCTTCTTTTAAGAGTAATAAAACTAATTCAGTTGTGTTAGTTTTCAAGTTTACATGTTATAAGCTGTTCTTAGCTAATAAGCTTGTAATAAGCTAAAATTTAGCTTATTCTGTTTTCTTTTGTTCACAAGTTGTTAAAATTTTGTTAAAAGTCTTTTCAATACTGTATTTTTCTACTTTTATTCACCTAAGGTCATTTGAATTCAAGTTGATTGAATAATGGAAGCTTTTGGAGTTGATAAGCTCAATTTAGCTTATTGAGCTTAAGCACTTGGTCTAGAGGCTAGGAGCCATTAGGATATTGAATTTAAAGCCACCCACTCAGAAAGAGTGGCTAGTGTCTGAGATTACATAAATTTCAGGTTTCACTCTCTATATTTCACTTTAGCATTTGAAGCTTAATTCAGTAGCTTATTTCATTGTCTTTTTGTGCTTAAACTTGTTTAATATTGTTTAGTTAGTTTAGATATTCAAATGCCTTAAGCTGTTGTAGCTAGAATCTATTAAGGTCTAATTTCTTAAAATTTTGTCATATAAGAAGGTTAAGCTAGCTGAGTAACTAGCTTATTTCTTTTAATAAGCTTTAGTTTTTAGTGCTTAAATAGCTTAATTAGGTTAGTTAAAGATTGAGTAGATATAAGATTTTAACAGTTTTAGCTTTAAAATAGATTTTAAATGAAATATTAGTTGGGACAGTTTAGTTAACTAGTGTTTGGGTTAAGGTGATTTTGACCTCTAAAGTCAACAAGACATTGCTAAAACATTTTACATAGTTGAGATTTTTAAAGTGTTCAAGTTTTAAATAGGTTTTAAAAGTTAGATTGTAGATTTTCAAAGTTTAGAGCTTAAAATTCTCTTGCTAGCACCAGGGCAGTTTTAAGTACAAAGTAGTTTTAAGTGTTAAGTGATTCACAGGATTTTAGAGTCCAAACTTGATTAGTGTAGACTTAGATACATTTAGTGATTTGGTTTATGAGTTCTCACCTTAGAAATTTAGCCTGCAATTAAGCTTTGGTCAAGTATATCAGCACAAACAGTATTAACTCAGTTAATACTGTTTGATGCTTATCATTTTTAAGCTACTTTTTAGCTCTTGAAATTAGGAGATAGCACTTAGTATTAAGCACCTTAATAGTACTCCATTAGCTTAATATAGATAATCTTTTAAGTTTCATTTTTAAGCTCTAGAATAGTTTTTATGATCTTGTAAAAAGTGGTATTAGCAGCCTGAGATTTCTTGCTTAATTCTTTTTTATTTCTATTTTCTAGTTGTTATTTCAAAATTTCTTTTATCTAGATTTATTCTATAATCATAGGATAGCTTATTTCCAAAATTTCAGTTTCTAGGATTTAGTTTTAAGCTAGTTAGCTTATTAGGATTTGCTTGATAACAGTCAATAAGCTTAAACCTTTACTTTTTAAGATCAAATTTCTTGATAATCTTGTTTACTTGTAGCTTATTTCTTTTTAGAAATCTTTAGTACACATCTTAGGAATCTTATAGCTTCTTTTGGTTCTTATTTTCATTAAGTAATAAGCTAGGAATAAGCAAAAGTTTAGAAAAGTAGAATTTTCAAAGTTAAACCATAGTTTCTGTAAGACAGTTTTAAAAGCTTAATTTTTAGCTTATCTAGTGGATAAAATGTCAAAGAGCTTTTGTTAAAGTTGTAGTAGATAAGCTCAGGTCTAACTTTGTAGTTTTAAGTTTTTGCTTATTTTCACTTTTTAGATAAGCCAAAAATAAGCCAAGTCGTAGGGTCTGTTTGGAACTTTCTCGATAGTTAAAGGTTGTCTGTTCATATAGTGTAATTCCTTTTATTTTTCCCGCTACCCTTTATTTTCATTTGTTTCATTTCTACCTGTTCTTGTAGGTAAATAATAGTTTTAATATTTTTAAAATTAGTTTAATAAAAATTAGGTTTTAGGTTTTAATTAGCAAAATTAGGGTTCAATTGCTTTATAAAAATTAGGCATTTTTATACCATTAGATTTCTGCACATTTTTAGTAGTTAAAAATCATTTTTCTTTATTTTTCCAATTGAATTTGTATTTTTTAGAAATTAAAATAGGTTTTAGGTAATTTCTTTTTCTTAAGAAATTTATAGAAAATAGAAAAATAGTTGAAAATTAATTCTTTTTGTAATAATTTTCTTTTTCATTCTAGTATTTTTGAAAAATAAAAATAGAATTTTAGTGTTAATTTTTAGAAAAAGTTTATTTTTAGTAATTCATTTTTCTTTAAAAATTCATATAAAATTCAAAAATAGTTAAAAAATTCTAATTCTTTTTCTTAAAATTTTCTTTTTAAATTTGTGATTTTTAGGTATAAAATTTGTTAAAAGAAGTGCATTATATTTTAAATTTCAGTTTTAGCTCACGTTTTTAATTTTCGTGTATTAAAATTTCGTGCTAGTTAATCGTTTTTAGTTTCTTTAATATTAATTTCTATTAGTTTACATTTGTGCTATTATATTCGTAGTGTAATTCAAAATTCAAAAATCATTTATCCATTCTTGACTCGAATCCAAATTATTCCCGAATCTCAATTCACGACTTCGTTGGGATACGACCCGAGAAGAAAATACTTCCCGGTTAAAAATATACGTATTGTGTTTTCTTAAGTAAGATTTTATCCTTTTATTTTCTCTTGTTTGAGAAGTAATTGGGAAGAATTGTCACGGGATTTATACTATACATATATAAATTTGACTAGTGCTTACACACCCATACCAAATTTTGGCGCCGTTGCCGGGGAAGACGTGAACGATTTTTGAGGATATTCGTTGAAGTAGAGTTTTGAAGACCCTTCTTTTTGGAAGTTACTTTGCTATTTTTGGATTTATACAAAACATTCATTAATTCGATACCTATCGAATTAGTTAAAATACAAAAAAATAAAATAAACATATTTGGATACTAGCTATCCATCTTAAACCATTCCAATAAACAACAAAACTAATCGTGAGTACTTGCGAGGTAGACGGACCTTAGAGTTTACAAACTATAAGGTGAGTATATGGAAGGTCGATAGCTACTTGTAAGAAGTCTTTGCGGCCTCGCTAAGCCTTTTTGCTTCATTTGTGTGTAATTTGGAGAACTTATCGTGAAGCTTGTAATTAACGGTTACCAAAAAAAAAATTCTTTTTGTTTTCCTTCCTAATAAATACTAAAAAATTGTAAATTTCCCCAAAAATAATCTTCTTAATCTCAAATTCTTCTTTTTATTATTTTCACTAGTCGCTGGCACTGTTTTCCTTGGAATACACAATTCGAGAAGACGTATCGTCGACGTTCTAGACAAACAACAAGAGCATACTTTTTCTTATTCCGGATCCGATTCCAATGGCCGATGACGTACCTTATGTCCGAGAACTTCAAGCGCCCACGGGGGGTTTTGAAGTGCTTATAGTTGTACACCATTATATAAACCCTGTGTTTCAAGTCTTGAGACGTCAATAAATTCTACTTTTCATTTTATGTATCGTACGCGTTTGCTTGCGATTCATGAATTAAGTTTTAAATCGCTGTAAGCTAAACAATTAGCAAACTGTTCAATGTAAAGGGCATCAAACAATTTAATGTTTACATCCAAGCAGGGTTAAGTAATTATTTTGAGATTAATATTACTTTTGTTTCATTTTATTTTTTTTATCGGATACGTAAAGTGTAAACGTTTCACGATAAATTACGTTTAGGCATACCCGGAACCACCAAAACTTTTCTGCGCTTCAACAAATACCCACTTTTATACCCAATACATAAAAATTACAAAAATATATCATAGATCTCATGCATATGCCGAAATTTTTGTAATATGTACAAAGTTTATCAGAAATCTTGCATGTGTATTGGTACATCACTTCTCATTTAATGAAGCCATACCTCCCATGCTCCCCATACCATTGACCAACTTTTTCCCTAAATTACTCATCTTGTCTTGAATAGTGTTATTGACTAGCTTTTATACATATAAGTCTTGCACTCCTAAAGAAAGATAACATACACTTCATTTTACTTAGTAAAATTTCACACAACTCTCTCTTTTTGCTCTTACAAACCCACGGCATCAAACACCCAACATACTCAATCCATACCTTGATTTTTATAAGAAGCATTTCAGCGATACACATCCATTCTAAGATATTCTAAGGTGTTTCCAAGCATTGAATAACCATTTCAAGTGTTGAAGCATAAAGAGAAAACTAGAGTTTTATAAGGAAAACAAGGGTTGTTTTCAAGCAAGGATTTAAACCATAAGGGTGTGGTTTTTTCATTGCTATCATCAATCATACACATAAGGTCATCTCGAACACTTTATGTTCTTTCATCTTCATTATCTGAACATGTCGTTTCACCTTGCTCCGCCTTCAAACCCACCCCCCCCCTCCCCCCCCATTCACGCCTTTTAAACTGTAAAAATGAGTTTTGAGGTGTTTTGAAGCAATATAATGAGCATAGAGTTTGGCACGCCAAAACGAGGATCGAGTTTCATAAAATCATGAATTCGGGCTTTGAAATATGTGAGAGCTATCGAGACGATAGTTTCGAATATGGTAGAGCTTCTAACTCTTCAATACGAAAAAGTTAAGGCGAAAAACGAAGATAAATATTTTAAACATTTAATTTCAGACTTGTATACATGGCGCTTGGCTGTCCAGGATTTAAAAGTTGATTTGAGCACTTTCGGGGGGAAGGGGGGGGGTTTTTTTCCCGTTTCAGCCTTCGGCAGAAACACGAAAGTGCTCAGAAGATGTTGTACTTCTCGCGAGGTTCTTTAGTTAAAAGCGAGTGCTAAAACAGGTCGTAAGGCGGGGCAAAATCTGGCTTTTTGGTAATTAATACACTGCATCAGATCTGATGCGAGTGCTTTTTCGCCCATTTCGGTCGAGTTTTGGGTCTCGGACAGAACTAGAAAGTTGTTCAAAATATCGTTTCGCATAAATCCTCTTTAAAACCCGAGTCATGAAAATGTGATTTAGTGGGTCATTATAGTCGAGTCAGACTTAGAAAATAACAACACTACCAGTGGTAACAACACTACCAGTGGTAACAACACTACCAGTGGTAACAACACTACCAGTAGTAACAACACTACCAGGAGTAACTAATACCCTACCAGGAATAACTATAGTTACATATTCAGATATTTATAAATGTTTTACAATTATAAATATGTTTTCACTCAAACTTTTAGATGGTGATTGAGCTATATAGAATTATGCGTGGTTATCAAAGAGCTATAATACTAGGGAGTTTCGTAATGAGGCCTCTTCGGATGACGTATTGACGAGTTGTTGGATTTACGATTTAAAGTGCCCGAACGATAGTACGATATAACAACTATAGGATTATATAATGTTATTAATATAAGTACTCGGTACTTATACGATCTATATTGAATTAGGTTGCATTCGGGGATAATCGTGAAGCATTCCCATACTTGATATAAATTATCAGATCACTCACTTGAGGTGAGTTCATAGCCCCACATTTTTACGATTTCAATGATTTATAATTATGGGTGGAAAACCTGCTTTGTTTATAAATAGGACGCAAGTATTGATTACATGTTTGCTCGTAGCGATAACCAAGTTAAGCCCCTTATCATGAACTGTCAATTGCATAGATGTAGTTGGGAATTAATTATGTGAGCGCGAATGTTATTTAATAGATCTATTCGGGAAAGACCTCCCCGTTCGGGTGACTAGCTATCACGAGAATGAACGTTTATGCATGTCGAATTTTAGATGTTTCGGGTTAAAACATCATTGCGGGCTGAGTAGCAATATTATGCGAACAAGACTGTCGAGCTTCAGTGTCATGAGCTTAGTGTAAATGTAATCTAGTTTTGTGATGCCTGCATGTGTTGCATTATCACGGGAAAATCTTGCGGATGTGATATTTGATTTATCAAAACTATGAATTCACAACAATATTGTTGAGTTTTACAAGGCAAGTTTTTCTGGAGATCAGTAAAGCATTAAGGTGCCAAGGATACATTGGGGATTTTATTTTGGGAAGTCATGCTAAAGATATGGTTGTTTTATGTTGTAAACCAGTATCTTTGTAATAATAATCAGGAACAAGTTAAAGCTTCGGGCTTTTTGTATCAAATATTTGTTAAATCCAATGTATCAGTTTTAAAACGACTTTTTGGTCGTTCTATATATATCTTGTGTTATTGATCTATGAAGTAACACGCCCCGGACCCTTATTCCGCTGCGACCCAATTTGGGGGTGTTACAGATTGGTATTAAGAGCCAAGGTTATAGAGAACCAGGTCAAATGTTTTTGCTGGACTATAACCGTTTTCAAACATTGCATTCATAAAAAGGGGTTTTTATGGGACACTAGTTGTTGCATTAGTTAGTTGGACTAGATGCATTCATAATTGATATACGTGGTTATAATATATTACGTATATTACAATAAGAGCCTTATATAATATATACTCATAAGTTGTTTCTGCTGGTCACAGTAGTCATGTAATTTCTGCCGTACCTATACTTCTGTTCACTCTGAGGCACGATCTTGGAGTATTCCATCTGAGGATCCTTACGAGGAGGCTGCCCGACAGTTGTTGGAGCAGGCACCACATTCTCCAGAGTATATACCTGATCCCATGGAGCTGGAGGATCATGTACCAGTATACATTCCGGAGCCTGAGCATCCTGAGGACTTAGTGCCAGCTGAGGATGAGGCACCTACACCTCTACTACCACCATTCTTTTTATCTCCACGTATTCGACCTCTTAGTCCTAGAGCACTCGAGGTTGAGATGAGAGATGTAGCATCAGCCTACTATCATTCACTACACCCATCAGGGACCCCACCATTATTACCTATACCTGCACCATCTACTAGCCGCAGAGCTGATATTCTAAGGCTGACACGCCACTCGAAGAGGACTACTACTATACTACTGCCAGACCTGGTGTGAGATAGGAGAGAGTTCTTCTTTTTTTTTTTTTTTTTTTTTTTTTATGATGCTTGGTGCGAGACAGTCAGGACCCACTATGGGCCAAAGAGTGGATCATAGTAATGTAGACATATGGGACAGGTTTCGAGATATTGAGAGGGGAGATGACCGCATTGAGATGGTCAACAGGAGGGTCAGTTTACCAGGTAGACGTTTCGCAGTAGAGGAGTCGCGAGTTTTACTACGGAACATCACGATTGCCAAAGGATCATGCGAGCTGTGAGAGCTGAGATTGAGGTATTGAGGAGAGAGAGACTTGCTTACGAGCAAGAGAGTATGGAGACCCGTCAGGCCTTGGCTAGGTCTGAGGCTCACTGCAGGGCATTAGAGGCACGAGTTACAGTATTAGAGACTGAGGTGCGTCGCCACGAGTGGCAGCGTCAGGCTGCAGATGATCTTGCTGTTCAGTATATCATGCGTACCCAGGCCCTGGAGGCTGGAGCACGCGTTGACACATTGGAGGACACTGGTAGCAGTTCCTAGACTTTGGTTATGATTGTATGTACTATGCAGTCTGTTAAGTTTTGGGTTACTCCCAGCTAGCAGGCGGTATAGATCTTTTGTTTCTGATTAGCTATCTTGTATAGCCTACTAAGTATTACGGGTAACTCCCGGCTAGTAGGGCTCTATGTTGATTTTCATTTTGTAACCTAGCGATAGGGAAGCATTGTGTACCAAACAGATCATGTATATTTCCAGATTATATATGGAATGGATGTATTATGTTATGTCGATCTTGTGTTGGTTGTATGTTTCACTATGTGATGCGATCTTATTTTATTTATGATGCATATGTTATGTCACGTTATGATTGTATTGAAATCTAACGGGTATTGTATTTTCTTGTGATTGAAGAAAATGGCACCAAAGAGAACCACAAGATCAACTCCAGTTACACCAGCCCCAACAACCACACTGTTACTGAGGCACAACTTCAGGCCTTAATTGACCAAGGAGTTGCTGCTGCAATGGCTGAAGCAGAAGCAAGCAGGGTTAGGAATGGCTACAATAGCAATGGTTCAGGACCATGCCAGCCAAATGCCTCGCGAAATTGGCTACTCTGAATTATTGAATGCAAAACCTTTGGGACTTCAAAAGGCCTGAGGAGTTGTCGGATCCTCGTGGTTTGAGAAAATGGAGTCTGTGTTTAGCATTAGCAATTGCACAACAGCTAGTCAAGTCAAATTTGCGACTTGCACTCTATAAGACGATGCTCTTACATGGTGGAATGGACCATGTTAGACCACTGCTCTGAAGGCCCCTGCCATGCCGATGGGGCAGCATGAAGAAATGATGACTGATAAATATGCCGAGGGGTGAGCTCAAGAAGATTGAAGTGAGTGTGGAATTTAAGGTCAAGGCACGATGTGGTGCTATAGTCGCGATTTCAGCAAACTAGCTTTGATGTGTCCAGGATGTTCCCGAAGAGCAAGACAAGATTGAAAAATATATCGGTGGCTTGGCCGATATGATACATGCAGTGTAAGGGCATCAAAGCAAAAATATGCAAGTGCTATCGAGTTTACAAAAAAAAAAAAAAAAAAAAATGAGTGATGGATGAAAAGACACATGCTATGCTGAACGTCAGGCAGAAAGGAAAAGAAAGTATGATGATCTTTCCAAGAACAATCAAAACCAACAGAATAAGAGGCAGAACGCAGGCCAGGCTTACACCGCAGGCAATAGTGACAGGAAATCATACGCCGGGTCTAAGCCTCTATGTTCCAAGTGTAATTGCCATCATGAAGCAGGTCCTTGTCCACCTAGGTGTAGTAACTGCAATAGGGTTGGCCATCTGCCGGGGATGTAGATACGGATGTAACAACACCGTAACAACATCAACAACAACACCGTAATAACAACAACAATAATCAGCAGGGCAATGGTTGCTTTGAGTGCGGAGCTCAAGGCCACTTCAAAAAGAAAAATGCCGCAAACTGAACAAACAGGATCGTGGTAAATCAAGCTGAAATGACAGGGCTCCAGCGAAGGTGTATGTGGTTGGGAATGCGGGGGCAAACCCAGACAACGTCGTTGCGGGTACGTTCCTTCTAAACAACCGCTATGCTTATATCTTATTTGATACGGGTGCCGATCGAAGTTTTGTGTCTACTGCATTTAGTCCCAATTGACATCACGCCATTACCCTAGGATCACTTATTATGATGTCGAACTAGCTGACGGGAGGATAATTGGGTTAAACACTATGCTTAAGGGTTGCACATTAAACTTCCTAAACCACCAATTCAACATAAACTTAATGCCTGTAGAACTTGGTAGTTTTGATGCTATAATCGGTATGGATTGGTTGGCGAAGTACCAGAGTCATTGTGTGTGCTGAGAAGAATTGTTGCATCCCTGGAGAAATGTAAAACTTAATCATAACGGTGATGGGAAGTACCAGGGAAATGTGGTCCGATTAAACATCATTTCGTGCACTAAAACGCAGAAGTACATGGAAAAAGGATTTCCTATCTTTTTGGCACATGTCACTGCAAAAGAGGTTGAAGGACAAGTGGAGAAGAGCGACTTGAGACGTACCATTAGCTTTCAAGACTTTCCCGAATTATTTCTGAGGACTTGCTGGTCTTCCTCGACTCGCACAAGTTGGAGTTTTCAAATTGATTTGGTACCTGGTGCTGCACCTGTAGCACGGGCACCTTATCGATTGGTGCTTCCGAGAGAAAGGAGTTATTTGAGAACTGAAGAGTATGATAAAGGCTTTATAAGACCAGTTCCTCAACTTGGGAGCTTGGTCTTGTTTGTCAAGAAGAAACGAATCATTCGGATGTGCATTGATTCCCGGGAATGAATAAAACTACGGTGAAGAAACCGATTATTCCGCTCCCAAGAATTGATGATGTATTTGATTCAGCTCCACGGGTCGAGTGTCTACTCTAAAATCGACCGAAGGTCAGGATATCACCGATTGGGGTTAGTGAAGGAGGACATTCCGAAGATGCTTCAGAATCGTACGG
Organism: Tanacetum coccineum; assembly: GCA_026074375.1. Lineage (NCBI taxonomy): Eukaryota > Viridiplantae > Streptophyta > Magnoliopsida > Asterales > Asteraceae > Tanacetum > Tanacetum coccineum. The sequence continues at coordinate 33,808 of BQNB010000033.1, read as the reverse complement.
GGCCATTACGAATTTCAAGTTATGCGATGGTTGACAAATGCAACTGCTTGTTTATGGACTCATGAACCGTGTGTGCAAACCTAATTATGGACAAAATTCGTAATTGTCTTTTTGAGATATTTTAATCTATTCCAAGAGCAGCAGAGCCAAAGAGCATCTGAAGATTAATATTGTAGTTTTTTAGAAGGGAGGAGGTTGTATGTATAGTTTTCAAAATGTGAAATTTTGGATTTCAAAGTACAGTACCTCGATCACTGGGGATCGGATAGTGAAGGAATTCATATGGATCCAGCCAAGATTGAATCCATTAAAGATTGGACATCTCCTAAGTCACCAATGGAGATTCGTCAATTTTTAGGTCTTGTTGGGTACTATCGAAGATTATTGAGGTGTTTCAAAGATCGCCAAACCCAATGGACTAAGCTTACTCAAAAAAAGGTCAAGTTTGAGTGGGGCGATAAACAAGAAGCATCTTTTCAACTGTTGAAGCAAAAGTTGTGCAGTGCACCAATCCTTGCATTACCTGAAGGAAGCGAAGATTTCATCGCATACTGTGACGCTTCAAAGAAGGGTTTGGGCGCTGGTTATGCAAAGAGAAAAGGTGATTTCTTATGCATCACGCCAGCTAAAAATTCATGAGAAGAACTATACAACTCATGATTTGGAACTTGGAGCAGTGGTGTTCGCTCCCAAGATCTGGAGACATTATTTATATGGAACTCCCCCCCCCCCCCCAAGTGTATGGTGTTCACCGATCAAAGAGTTTGCAAAACACATTTTAGATCAAAAGAGTTGACTCATGAGGCAACACCGATGGTTAGTGTTGCTAAGTGATTACGATTGCGTATTTCGTTATACCCATGGTAAGCAAATGTCGTTGATGGATGCTTAAGCAGGGAAAAGAACGAGAACACCGTTTAAGAGTTCGAGCCTTTAGTCATGACTATAGCTTGGGATCTTCTAAAAGATCTTAAATGCTTAGACTGAAGCGCGAAAAACCAGAGAACATTAAGAGTGAAGACGTTGGGGGAATGATTGATTGAAAATGCTAATTTCCAGAAAGCGATTAGCGAAAAAAAGTTGGAACTACGTGTGGATGGACCCTGTGCTCAAATGGCAGGAGTTGGCTTCTTGTTATGGAGATTTACGGACTGTAATCATGACGAGGCCACAAATCCAAAGTACTGTATACATCGGTTCCGACAAAATGTACAAGACATGAAGAATCTATATTGGTGGCCAACATGAAAGCCGACATAGCCACTTATGTTAGCAGTGTTTGACCTGTGTAGTCAAGGAACATCAAAGGGCATCAGGATTGTTGGTACAACCCAAGATACCGAATTGGAAGTGGGACAACATCACTATGATTTTGTCACGAAGACTTCCTAAGCATCTCAAGAGCTATGACACAATTTGGGTAGATCGTCTGACCGACTCACTAAGTCTATGATCTTCACACCGATGAAAGAGACTGATCCTTTGGATAAACTTGCAAGAATGTACCTGAAGGAGGTGGTCACGAGACATGGAATACCCGTCTCAATCATTTGTGATCGTGACCTGAGATTCGCATCTAATTTATGGAGGTTACTTCAGAACGCTTTGGGCACTAATTTGGATATGAGTACGGCGTACCATCCACAAACAGACGGGCAAAGCGAGAGGACCATTCAAACTTCGGGTATATGCTGCCGGCTTCGTGCAATCGACTTTGGGAAGGGTTGGGTTAACCATTTGCCATTAGTCGAGTTTATATACATAGTATCTCGCCAGCATCAAGCCGCACCATTTGAAGCACGTTATGGTCGAAAGTGTCGTTCACCTGTTTTTTGGACTGAAGTTGGAGAAGCTCAAATCCTTGGTCCAGAAACTAAATTCAAGTGGACCCTGAGAAAATCATCCAAATCATGCAAAGGAGCAAGCCGTCGTGATCGCCAGAAGAGATACGCCGATCTGAGCGTAACCCGATGGAATTCCAAGTCGGGGATAAAGTTATGCTTAAAGTTTCGCCTTGGAAAGGGGTTGTACGTTTTGGCAAACGGGGGAAGTTAAACCCTAGGTATGTTGGACCTTTCAAGGTGTTAGAGAAGGTTGGAGAGGTTGCTTGAGCAGAGTTCATAATACATTCCATGTGTCCAACCTGAAAACGTGTCATGCCGACGAAACCATTAGCCTTTCCGTTGATGACTTCATTTGTGACAAGCTTCATTTTTGTTGAGGACCATTAGAAAATAGTAGGCCGTAAAGTTAAACGGATGAAGCGAGTCGAGATCCATTCGTCAAGTTCGATGAACTCAAGAGAGGTCCTGAGTTCACGTGGGAACAAGAAGATCAATTCAAGAAGAAATATTCACACCTCTTCACTAAGACCACACCGTCATCAAGTGCTGCATTTTGAGCCTTGAGGACAAGGCTTGTTTAACGGGGGAAGTCTATAACACCCTGTGTTTTCAAGTGAGAGCAAAAAGTTTTTGGTGGTTCCGGGTATGCCTAAACGTAATTTATCGTGAAACGTTTACACTTTACGTATCCGATAAAAAAATAAAATGAACAAAGTTAATAATTATCCTCAAATAATTACTTAACCCTTGCTTGATGTAAACATTTAAATTGTTTGATCCTGTTTACATTGAACGGTAATTTTTAGCCTTACGCGATTTTAACTTAATTCCATTTTGGGGGGAAACATCGCAGAAAACGCGTACGATACTAAAAATGAAAAGTAGATTTATTGACGTCATCAATGACTTGAAAACACAGGGTGTTATAGACTTCCCCCGTTAAACAAGCCTTGTCCTCAAGGCTCAAAATGCAGCACTTGATGACGGTGTGGTCTTAGTGAAGAGGTGTGATGAATTTTCTTCTTGAATGATCTCTTGTTCCACGTGAACTCAGACCTCTCTTGGTGTTCATCGAACTTTGACTAATGGGATCCGACTTCGCTTCAACCGTTTACTCTTACGGCCTACTATTTCTAAGGGTTCCACAACAAATGAAGCTTGTCATCAGGATGAGTCCATCCAACGGAACGGTAATGGTTCGTCGCGATGGACACTTTTTCAGGTTGGACACATGGGATTGTATTATGAACTCTGCTCAAGCAACCTCTCCAACCTTCTTCTACACAGCCTTGAAAGGTCCAACATACCTAGGGTTTAACTTCACCGTTTGCCACAACGTTTTACAAACCCATTTTCCAAGGCGAAACTGTAGCATAACTTTATCCCCGACTTGGAATTCATCTGAGTTTTTACGTTCAGATCGGGTAACTCTTCTGTCGATACGATGCGGCTTGATCCTTTGCTTGATTTGGATGATTTTCTCAGTGGTCTTTGAATTAGTTATGACCAAGGATTTGAGGCTTTCTCCAACTTAGTCAAACAAACAGAGGATGTGACGACACTTTCGACCATAAATAAAGTGCTTCAAATGGTGCGGCCTTGATGCTGGGTGTGGATAGCTATTGTTATATGAGAACACGACTAATGGCAAATGGTTAACCCAAACCTTCCCAAGTCGATTGCACAAGCACGCAGCATATACTCGAGAGTTTGAATGGTCCTCTCGCTTTGCCGTCTGTTTGTGGTGGTACGCCGTTATCATATCCAAATTAGTGCCAAAGCGTTCTGAAGTGACCTCCATAAATTAGATGCGACTCTCATGGTCACGACACAAATGATTGTGACGGGTAATCCATGTCTCGTGACACCTCCTTCAGGTACATTTACTTGAAAGTTTATCCAAAGGATCAGTCTTTTCATGGTAGTGAAGATCATAGACTTAGTGCGTTCGGGTACGATCACCCAGATTGTGTCATAGCCTTGAGATGTCGTAACGGAAGCTTCGGACAAAATCCATAGTGATGTTGTCCACTTCCATTGGGAATCTTGGGTTGTACCAACAATCTGATGGCCTTTGATGTTCGTGCCTTTTGCAAAAACCTTTAGGCCACTGGTAAACCATGCTAACATAAGTGGCATGTTCGGCTTCTTGGTTGGGCCACCAATATAGCTTCTTCATGTCTTGGTACATTTTGTCAGAACCCGGATGTATAGAGTACTTTGATTTGTGGGACTCGTGCATGATTACAGTCCGTAAATCTCCATAACAAGGTAGCAACTCCTGCCATTGAGGCACAGGTTCCATCCCACGTAGTTCCAACTTTTTTTTTTCTCCTCATCGCTATATGGAAAGTTAGCATTTCCAATCAACATTCCCCTAGTCTTCACTCTTAATGTTCTTCTGGGTTTTCGCGCTTCAGTCTAAGCAATTTAAGATCTGTTTAGGAAAGATCCAAGCTCTTAGTCATGATAAGGCTGAACTCTTAACGGTGGTTCTCGTTCCTTTCCTGTTAAGCATCAGCAACGACATTTTTTGATTCCATGTGGGTGAATAACGAATATCGCACTCGTAATCACTTAGTCAACTCTAACCATCGGTGTTGCAATGTTCACTCTTTTTGCTCTAAAATGTGTTGCAAACTCTTGTGATCGGTTGAACACGTACTCTTAGTTCCTATAAATAATGTCTCCAGATCTTGAGAGCGACACCACTGCTCCAAGTTCCAAATCATGAGTTGTATAGTTCTTCTCATGGAATTTTTTAGACTGCGTGATGCATAAGAAATCACCTTTTCTCTTTGCATCAACACAGCGCCCAAACCTTTCTTGAAGCGTCACAGTATGCGATGAAATCTTTGCTTCCTTCAGGTAATGCAAGGATTGGTGCACTGCACAACTTTTGCTTCAACAGTTGAAAAGCTGCTTCTTGTTTATCGCCCCACTCAAACTTGACCTTTTTATGAGTAGTTAGTATGTGGTTTGGCGTTATCTTTGAAAACCCTTCAATTGAATCTTCGATTAGTACCCAACAAGACTAAAATTGAGAATCTCCATTGGTGACTAGGAGATTGTTCCAATCTTTAATGGAGATTCAATTCTTGGTCTGGATCATATGACTTCTCTTCACTTATCGATCACGTGATCGAGGTACTGTACTTTGGAAATCCAAAATTCACATTTGGAAAACTTAGCATACAACTCCTCCTTCTTTAAAAACTACAATATTATCTTCAGATGCTCTTTGTGCTCTTGCTTGCTCTTGGAATAGATTAAAATATGTTCAATAAAGACATTTACGAATTTGTCCATATAAGGGTTTGCACACTCGTTCATGAGGTCCATAAACAGCAGGTGCATTTGTAAACAAACTGATTAACTTGAAATTCGTAATGGCCGTCGTAACGAGTTTGAGGCAGTTTCGGAATGTCTTCTTCTATTACATCAATGGTGATAATCCTGACCTTAGGTCGATTTTAGAGTGACACTCGACCTTGGAGCTGATCAATAAATCATCAATTTAGGGACGCGGATATCGGTTTCTTTCACCGTTAAGGTTAATTCATTCCGGTAATCAATGCACATCCGGAATGATCCGTCTTTCTTCTTGACAAACAAGACCGAAGCTCCCCCAAGGTGAGGAACTGGGTCTTATAAAGCCTTTATCGGATAGCTCTTTTAGTTGCTCAGATAACTCTTTCATCTCGGGAAGGCACAAATGAAGGTGCCCGTGTTACAGGGTGCTTGAGCACCAGGTACTCAACTCAATTGAAATCCACTTGTCGAGTCAGAGGAAGACCCGGCAAGTCCTCAGGAAATACTTCGGGAAAGTCTTGAACTATTGGTACGTCCTCAAGTCGCTTCTTCTCCGACTTGTCTTCAACCTCCTTTGCAGTGACATGTGCCAAAAAGATAGGAAATCCTCTTTCCATGTACTTTTGCGTTTTAGTGCACGAAATGATGTTTAATGTGTCACATTTCCCCTGGTGACTTCCATCACCGTGTATGATTAGGTTTTATTTCTCCAAGGGGATGCGAACAATTTCTCAGCACACACATATGGACCGCTTGTAACTTCGCAACCAATCCATACCGATTTAGCATCTTCAAACATACCAAGTTCTTCAGGCATTAAGGTTTATGTTGAATTGGTGGTTTAGGAAGTAGTTTTAATGTGCAAAACCCTTACAGTATAGTGTTTACCAATGATCCTCCCGTCAGCTAGTTCGCACATCAGTATAGTGATTCTGGGTGATGGGCGTTTGATGTCAATTTGGGAGCTAAATGAAGAAGACACAAAACTGTCGATCTGCACCCTATCAAATAAGATTAAAGTTAGCGGTTGTTTAGAAGGAAACGTACACCGCAACGACGTTGTCTGGGTTTTGCCCCCGCATTCCCAACCAACATTTCCACCTTCGCTGGAGCCCATGTCATTTCAGCTTGATTACCCAACGATCATTGTTGTTCAGTTTCGGGAGTTTCTTTTGAAGTGGCCTTGAGTCGCACTCAAAGCATCTCTGCCTGCTGTTATTGTTGTGTTATTACGGTTGTTGTTGTTGTTGTTGTTCCGGTTGTTGGTTAGAGTCCGCATATCCTACAGGCCCTGGCCAGATGGCCAACCTATTGACGTTACGACACCTAGGTGGACAGAGGACCGGCTTCATGATCGGGAATTACACTTTGGAAACATAGAGGCTTTAGTCCGGCGTATGATTTCTTGTTCATATTTGCCTGCGGTGTAAGCCTGGCCTGCGTTCTGCATTTTATTACTGTTGGTTTTGATTGTCTTGGAAATATTATCAGACTTTCTTTTCCTTTCTGCCTGACGTTCAGCATAGGCATGTGTTTATCATCCATTCAACTCAGTTGTAACTCGATAGCCTTTCATAGTTTTTGGCTTTGATGCCATTTACACTGACCTATGTATCTATCGGCCAAGCCACCGATTTATTTTTCATCTTGTCTATCTCTTATGGGAAATCCTGGAAACATCAAAGCTAGTTGCTGAAATCGTCAGACTCTAGGCCACAATCGGTTGCCCTTGACTTAAGTTCCACTTCACTAGTCTCAATCTTTTGATCTCACCACTCGGCATTATTTTTCAGTCATCATTTTCTTCAGTGTGCCATGGCATGGCAGGGGCTGACTTCAGGAGCAGTGGTCTTAAACATGGTCATTCCTCCATGTGAGCATCGTCTATAATAGAGTGCAAGTCGCAAATTTGACTTGACTTAGTGTTGTGCAAATAGCCTAATGCTAAACACAGACTCATTTTCTCAAACCATCGAGTGAGTCCGACCTACTCCTCAGTGACTTTGAATGTCAAAGGTGTGCATTTCCAATAATTCAGCGTTAAGAGCATCGCGAGCAGTTTGGGCTGGCCTTGTCCTGTTACCCTTGCTATTGTAGCCTTTCATAACCCTGCTTGCTTCTGCTTCAGCCTTTGCTGCTAGCAACTCCTTTGGTCAATTAAGGCCTGAAGTTGTTGCCCTCAGTAAACAGTTGTGGTTGGTGGGGGTGGTGTGTAATGGAGTTGATCTTGTGGTTCTCTTTGGTGACATTTTCTTCTAAATCACAAGAAAATACCAATACCGTTAGATTTCAATACATCATACGTGACATAACTTATTGCGTCAAAATAAAATAAGCTCGCATTCACATAGTGAAACATAAACCAACACAAGTTCGACTACATAATACACCATTCCATATATAATCTGGAAATATCCATGATCTGATGTTTGGTCACAATGGTTCCCTATCGCTAGGTTTCAAAATTGAAAAATCCAACATAGAGCCCTACTAGCCTGGGAGTTACCGCAATACTTAGTAGGCTATACAAGATGCTAATAGAACAAAAGATCTATACCGCCTGCTACTGGAGTAACCCAATAAAACTTAACAGATGCATAGTAGATACAATCATAAACCAAAGTCCGGAATGCTACAGGTCCTCAATGTGTAATGCGTGCTCTGCCTCCAGGGCATGGGTACGCATGATATTATGAACAGCAAGGGATCATTGCAGCCCGACGCTGCCCATCGTGGCGCCGCACCTCTAGTCTTAATACAGTAACTCGTGCCTTTAATACCTGCAGTGAGCCCAGGACCTAGCCAAGTCTGAGGGTCTCCATTATTCTTTGTGTAAGCAAGTTCTCTCTCTCAATACCTCAATCTCAGCTCTCACAGCTGCATGATCCTTCTGGGCATCGTGATGTCGTGAGTAAAACTCCGAACTTCTCTACTGCGAACGTCTACCTGGGTAAATGACCTCCTGTGTGGACATCTCTTGGCGGTCATCATCCTCCTCTCATTTTCTCGAAACATGTTCCATAGGGTCTACATTACTATGATAGCCTTATGGCATAGTGGGTCCTGACTGTCTGCTTTAGCAGCAGCAGAACTCTTCCAATTCACACCAGGTCTTGGCGTAGTAAGTAAGTAGTCTCTACCGATGGTGGCGTGTCAGCTTAGGAATATCAGCTCTGCGAGCTAGTAGATGGGCTGCAGGTAGTCGGTATATAGGTAAGGAATGGTGGAGTCCCTGATGGGTGTATTGTGAATGATAGGGTATGCTGATGTACATCTCTCATCTCAACCTCGAGTGCTCTAGGACTAGAGGTCGAATAGTGGAGATAAAAAGAATGGTGGAGTAGAGGTGTAGGTGCCTATCTTAGATGACACTAAGTCCTAGGATGCTCAGGCTCAGGAAATGTATACTGGTACATGATCCTCAGCTCTATGGGATCAGTATATATACTCTGGAGATGTGGTGCCTGCTCACACAACTGGATCTGGGAGCTCCTCGTAAGGATCCTCAGATGGCAATACTCAAGATCGTGCTCAGAGTGAACAGTCTGGTATGGTTATAGGCAGAATCAGCTAACATGGACTACTGTGTCCAGCAGAAACAACTTATGAGTTTATATATTATATAAGGTCTTATTGTAATATTACGTAATATATATAAACCACGTTATATCAATTCTGAATGCATCTAGTCCAACTAACTAATGCACCAACTAGTGTGTCCCATAAAAACACTTTTTTATGAATGCAATGTTTGAAAACGGTTATAGTTCAGCAAAAACATTTGACCTGGTTCTCTATAACCTTGGCTCTTGATACCAATCTGTAACACCCCCAAATTGGGTCGCAGCGGAATAAGGGTCCGGGGCGTGTTACTTCATAGATCAATAACACGATATTTATTAGAACGACCGAAAAGTCGTTTTAAAACTGTTACTTGGATTTAACAATTATTTGATACAAAAGCCCGAAGCTTGAAACTTGTTCTGATTATTATTACAAGATCTGGATTACACATAAAAACAACATATCTTTAGCATGAATTCCCAAAATAAAATCCCAATGTTCCGTGGCACCTTATGCTACTGATCTCTGAAAAACAATGCTTTAAAACGTCAACAATAATGTTGGTGACTTCATGGTTTGATAAATCAAAAATATGCGAAGCACCGCCAGATTTTCTCCGTGATAATGCAACACATGCAAGCATCACAAAACTAGATTCTTTACACTAAGCTCATAACACTGAAGCTCAGACAGTCTTGTTCGCTTAATATTGCTACTCAGCCGCAATGATGTTTTTACCCGAAACATCTAAAATTCGACATGCTTAAAGTTATTACTCGGTGATAGATAGTCACCCGAAGGGGAGGTCGTTTCGAATAGATCTATTAAATAACTATTCGCGCTACATAATGGAATTCCCAACTACATCTATGCAATTGACAGTTCATGATAAGGGGATTAACTTGGGTTTATCGACTTAGGCAAACCATGTAATCAATTCTTGCGTCCAATTTATAAAACAAAGCATGTTTCCACCCCATATTATTAAATCATTGAAATCGTAAAAATGTGGGGCTATGATCACCTTGAGTGAGTGATTGTATTTATAATCAAGTATGGGCCTGCTTCACCGATTATCCCGAATGCAACCCTAGTCAATATAGAGCGTATTATGTACCGAAGTACTTATGTATAATAACATTATCTAATCCTATAGTTGTTTTAATCGTACTATTCGTTAGGGCACTTTAAATGTAAATCCAACTATCGGTCAATTACGTCATCCGAAGAGGCCTATTACGAAAACTTCCCTAGTATTATAGCTCTTTGATAACCACGCCTAATTCTATATAGCTCATTCACCATTAAAAGTGTGAGTGAAACCATATTTATAATTGTAAAACATTTATAAAATATCTGACTATTGTACTTTAGTTATTCAGTTAGGGTTTAGTTATCCTGGTAGTGTTGTTACTACTGGTGTGTTGTTACTATGGTAGTGTTGTTACTACTGCGAAGTGGTGTTACATGGTAGTGTTGTGGTTTATTTCTAGTTGACCGACTTTTAATGACAAACTAAATCACATTTCATGATCGGGTTCTAAAGAGAATTTATGCGATAACAATATTTTGAACACTTTCCAGTTTGTCCGAGACCCGAAACTCGACCGAAATGGGCGAAAAAGCACTCGCATCAGATCTGATGCAGTGTATTAATTACCAAAAAGCCAGATTTTGCCCCCGCCTTACGACCCGTTATCACTCGCTTTTAGACTTAAAGAACCTCGCGAGGAAGTAAAACATCATTCTGAGCAACTTTCGTGTTTCGCCGGAAGGCTGAAACGGACTCGAAAGTGCTCAAATCGAGCTTTTAAATTCCTGACAGCAAGCCATGTATACAAGTGCTGAATTAATGTTTTAAAATATATATCTGTTTTGCCGTAAACCTTTTTCGTTATTTAAGATGTAGAAGCTCTACCATATATCGAAGACGTTCGTCTCGGTAGCTCTCTCATTTTTCAAGCCCGAATTTCAGATTAGATTTTATGAAAACTCGATCCTCGTTGGGTGCAAATTAATCTCATTTATATTGCTTTCAAAACACGCTCAAAACTCATTTTTACATGTTTAAAAGTCCTAATGGTGATTTAAGCTACAATAGAACTAACATATGCATAAAATGAATATTGAAAGAACATAAAGGGTTCTAGATGACCTTATGGTGTATGATGATGATGATTAATGAAAAATAAACACACACCCTTTTTATGGTTTAAATCCTTGTTGAAATCACCTTGTTTTCCTATAAACTCTAGTTTTCTCTTTATGCTTCAACACTTGAAATGGTTATTCAATGCTTGGAAACACCTTAGAATATCTTAGGATGGATGTGTATAGGCGTGAATGCTCTTATAAAATCAAGGTATGGATTGAGTATGTTGGGTGTTTGATGCCGTGGGTTTGTAAGAGCAAAAAGAGAGAGTTGTGTGAAATTTTACTATGTAAAATGAAGTGTATGATATCTTTCTTTAGGAGTGCAAGACTTATATGTATAAAAGCTAGTCAATAACACTATTCAAGACAAGATGAGTAATTTAGGGAAAAAGTTGGTCAATGGTATGGGAAGCATGGGAGGTATGGCTTCAATAAATGAGAAGTGATGTACCAAAACCACTTGCAAGGTTTTTCTTGTATAACTTTGTACATATTACAAAAATTTCGGCATATGCATGAGATCTATGATATATTTTTGTAATTTTTATGTATTGGGTATAAAAGTGGGTATTTGTTGAAGCGCAGAAAAGTTTTGGTGGTTCCGGGTATGCCTAAACGTAATTTATCGTGAAACGTTTACACTTTACGTATCCGATAAAAAAATAAAATGAACAAAGTTAATAATTATTCTCAAAATAATTACTTAACCCTTGCTTGATGTAAACATTAAATTGTTTGATGCCCGTTTACATTGAACGCTAATTTTTAGCTTACGCGATTTAAACTTAATTCATGAAATCGCAAGCAAACGCGTACGATACTAAAATGAAAAGTTGATGTTTAGACGTCGTCCATGACTGAAAAACACAGGGTGTTATATGATGGGTGGTACAACTATCGCACTTTCAAACCCCCGGGGGGCAGCTTGAGTAGCTCGGCCATAGGTCGGTCATCGGCATTGGTAATCGGATCCGGATAAAGAAGGATTGCCTCTTGTTAGTTGTCGGGAGACGTCGTAACGATTACGTCTTCTCGGAATTGTGTTATTCCAAGGAAGAACGATGTGGCATGCACTAGTGAATAATTAAAAAGAAGAATTTGAGATGCTGAAGATTATTTTTGGGAAATTTACTATTTTTAGTATTATTAGGAGGAAATCAAAGAATTTTTTTTTTGCGTAACCTGTAAAATTACAAAGCTTCACGATACGTCTCCAAGATTACACACAAATGAGCAAAAGGCTTAGGAGCCGCAATGACTTCTTAGCGTCAGCTATCACCTTTTCCTTATACTACCTTTTAGTTTGTAAACTCGAAGGTCCGTCGTACCTCGCAAGTAACTCAGATTAAGTTTTGTTGTTTATTGAATGGATTTAGATGGATGCTAGTATCCAAATATGTTTATTATTATTTTTTTTGTATTTTAACTAATTCGATAGGTATCGAATTAATGAATGTTTTGTATAAATCCAAAAATAGCAAAGTAACTTCCAAAAAGAAGGGTCTTCAAAACTCTACTTCAACGAATATCCTCAAAAATCGTTCACGTCTTCCCCGGCAACGGCGCCAAAATTTGGTTGGCTGTGTAAGCACTTAGTCAAATTTATAATATGTATAGTTTAGTGATAAATCCGTGACCAATTCTTCCCAATTACTTCTCAAACAGAGAATATTAAAGGTTAAAATCTTACTTTAACGAAAAACAAATAACGTTATATTTTTAACGGGAATATTTTCTTCTGGCAAGGGTCTGTATCCCACGAAGTCGTGGCATTGAGATTCGGGAATAATTTGGATTCGAGTCAAGATGGAAATAATGGATTTTTGATTTTGAAAATTTACACTACGAATATAATAGCACAATTAACTATAAGAAAATATTAAGAAACTAAAACGATTAACTAGCACGAAATTTTTAATACAACGAAAATTAAAACGTGAGCTAAAAATGGAAATTAAAATATAATGCAATTCTTTTAACTCAATTTTATAACTAAAATCACAAATTTAAAAAGAAAATTTTAAGAAAAAGAATTAGAATTTTTTAACTATTTTTCTATTTTATATGAATTTTTAAAGAAAAAATGGGAAATTTAAAATAAACGTTTTTCTAAAAATTATTCACTAAAAATATATTTCTTATTTTTCAAAAAATACTAGAATGAAAAAGAATTATTACAAAAGAAATTAAAATTTTTTTTACAATATTTTTTATTTTCTATGAATTTCTTAAGAAAAAAGAAGAAATTACCGAAAACTATTTTAATTTCTAGATAATACCAAATTCAATGGAAAAAATAAAGAAAAATGATTTTTAAACTAATAAAAATATGCAGAAATCTAATGATAAAATGCCTAATTTTTATTAAAGAAGTTGACCCTAATTATGCCTAATTTAAACCTAAAAAGCGAATTTTTATTAAACTAATTTTAATAAATATTAAAACTATGCTTTATCTTACTAAAAGAACAGGGTAGAAAATGAAACAAATGAAAGTAAAGGGTAGGCGGGAAAAATAAAAGGAAATTACACTATAGTGAAAACAGACAACCTTTAACTATTGAGAAAGTACCAAATAGACCCTACGATTTGGCTTATTTTTGGCTTATCTAAAAAGTGAAAATTAGCAAAATCTTAAAACTACAAAGTTAAACCTGAGCTTATACACTTACAAACTTTAATAAAGAAATTAAACTTTTATCAACTAGATAAACTAGGAAGAATTTAAGCTTTTTTAAATCTGTTCTTACAGAAACTAAGGTTTAACTTTGGAAAATTTAATTTTCTAATCCTTTTGCTTATATTTAGCTTATTCAGAGGAGGGAAATATAAGAACAAAAGAACGAATAAGATCATAAGATGTGTACTAAGATTTATTTTTTTTTTTTTCTTTTCTAAAAGAAAATAAGCTACAATGTAAACAAGGTATTATCAAGAAATTTGATCTTTTAGAAAAAGTTAAAAAGTTTAAGGCTTAAGGATGTTGTTATATCAAGCAAATCCTAATAAGCTAACTAGCTTAAAACTAAATCCTAGAAACTAAAATTTTGGAAATAAGCTATCCTATGATTATAGAATAAATCTAGATAAAAGAAATTTTGAAATAACAACTAGAAAATATAAATAAAAAAGAATTAAGCAAGAAATCTCAGGCTGCTAATACCACTTTTTACAAGATCATAAAAACTATTCTAGAGCTTAAAAATGAAACTTAAAAGATTATCTATATTAAGCTAATGGAGTACTATTAAGGTGCTTAATACTAAGTGCTATCTCCCATTCAAGAGCTAAAAAGTAGCTTAAAAATGATAAGCATCAAACAGTATTAACTGAGTTAATACTGTTTGTGCTGATATACTTGACCAAAGCTTAATTGCAGGCTAAATTTCTAAGGTGAGAACTCATAAACCAAATCACTAAATGTATCTAAGTCTACACTAATCAAGTTTGGACTCTAAAATCCTGTGAATCACTTAACACTTAAAACTACTTTGTACTTAAAACTGCCCTGGTGCTAGCAAGAGAATTTTAAGCTCAAAACTTTGAAAATCTACAAACTAACTTTTAAAACCTATTTAAAACTTGAACACTTTAAAAATCTTAACTATGTAAAATGTTTTAGCAATGTCTTGTTGACTTTAGAGGTCAAAATCACCTTAACCCAAACACTAGTTAACTAAACTGTCCCAACTAATATTTCATTTAAAATCTATTTTAAAGCTAAAACTGTTAAAATCTTATATCTACTCAATCTTTAACTAACCTAATTAAGCTATTTAAGCACTAAAACTATAGCCTTGATTTAAAAGAAATAAGCTCGTTACTCAGCTAGCTTAACCTTCTTATATGACAGAATTTTAAGAAATTAGACCTTAATAGATTCTAGCTACAACAGCTTAAGGCATTTGAATATCTAAACTAACTAAACAATATTAAACAAGTTTAAGCACAAAAAGACAATGAAATAAGCTGTTGAATTAAGCTTCAAATGCTAAAGTGAAATATAGAGAGTGAAACTTGAAATTTATGTAATCTCAGACACTAGCCACTCTTTCTGCGTGGCGTGGACTTTAAATTCAATATCTAATGCTTCTAGCCTCTAGACCAGTGCTTTCAAAAAGCTCTAATAAGCTAAAATGAGCTTATCAACTCCAAAAGCTTCATTATTCAATCACTGAATTCAAAATGACCTTTGGTGAATAAAAGTAGAAAAACTACATTATTGAAAAGACTTTTAACAAAAATGTTAACAACTTGTGAACAAAAATAAAAAAGGAATAAGCTAAATTTTAGCTTATTACTAAGACTTCCTAGTAGAAAAGTCTTCTAAATGCCTAAACTTGAATAACTAACACAACTGAATTAGTTTTATTACTCTTAAAAGAGAAAAGTACAAGATAAGACAAAGAGTACAAATGAATTTTGAAAGTTAAAAAAAAACTTAATTTGAAATGATGAACAGTACACGAAAGAAAATTACAAAGGAAATTTAACTAACTCTCTAAAAAACTCTCTAACTCTCAATGTTAAGCTTCTATTTATAGGAAAAACTTGTACATTAGGCTTTAGAAAATTATAACTTGATTTAGGAGGGAAAAGATATTCAAATATTGTGCATTGTACACTTGTACACATGCTTGAAAGCTTGCACATTCATTTTATATGTATACATTACATATAATTAGGGTTTTAATATAAACGTTAATGAATAAAGTTTGTTTTGATATAACGTTGCAAATGGTATGTTAACTGGATAATGTACTTGGTAAAATGATATTTAAGATATAGACTCGACATATTAGGATGTTTACATGATATAAACATAGATAGAGTTGGCATAGGTAGGTTGCGTGAGCTCGTTTACTTTAGAGATGCAAGTTACGTTGCATAATGAGATAAAGCAAAAATTTCCCTGTAAAAAGGTGGTATATATATAATAGATAAATATTACAGTGCATCTAATTTAATAGATGGATAATTACATTGATGAAAATTATGGGTTGTTATACCGAGTGTAACCATAGCAGCTCCAAATTACTTGGCCAAAACCTGCACTTTATTTAGACACTAAATATGATACACTTGGTAACTATCTTTTACAACATATATAGTTTGAAAATATGAAATCAGTGGTGTTTTTCTTTTGCATTTATGAGTGAATAATGAAAGATATCATTGTACCATACTATTGCTTTGCCTATTGACTGTACCAATATGAGTTAGCTTAGGGGATGTTTGGGTTGTTTATTCTTTACGTATGCTTTATAAGCATTATAAAATATTCATCATATTATAAGTTAATAAGCAACTAAAAATCCTTACATTCAAGATTGTTTATTTATTATTTATTTTTCTATTCAAACTTTGCAGCAAGTCAACATGAATTAGAAAATATGCAATCCCATAAACCCACTTAAACTGTTTTTAGGCTAAACCATCTAACTGTTATTTTCTTTCAGTTGTTGAGTTGTAAACGATAGTGCTTGTAGTTAGCAAAACTTACCAGTGCATCTATGAATGGTCGCTGGCAGTTTCACTATTAACTTGACCACTTTCTGCCCATATATTCGCCACTTGAACCCGTCATCTAACAGATCAACTTCACTTCTTGTCTGCACCATAATTTTTGGTTCAGAGACCACTTTTTGAGCCGAAGTAGAGTGGTCTGCAGGCGCAATCACAGGCCCAGCCCCCGTATTCATAAAGTTTTATTTACATATGGATTTTCCAAACGCGTTCTTGCCTTTTGTGCCACCATCCTTTGCTTGACGACGACACGCCTGCTATCCACAGGAGGCACAACGACACTGCATATTTCAATTACAACAGCTTGATTTCATCGTTGACTAAAATCCAACGTTATGTTTGGGTGATCGTCACTAAGTGCTGCTACAACAGGCTGTAGGTAAAGATAATGAAATTAGAAAGTAAATTTCATTCTTGAATAGAAGTGTATTAGTGAGATATAGACAATAAAGCCAACGACAGTATTAAGTCATAGAGAAACAGCATTTTATTATTTGCATAATATGGTTTCCAAAAAAATACTTCACATTTTACATTAACTAATAGTTTTTTATAAAAAATGAGCTTTGTTCAGATTTAACCTGACAATCCTAAACGAAAACCAAACAGTGCCAACCCATTTAGACTCGTTCAGCATCTTTCACTAAATATTTAGATTCATTACCGAGTCTTTAAAGGCGCATTTGTATGGAAACAGTTAGTTGTAAAAATGAAATGGCTATCACGCCAGCCTCCAAATGACTATTCTTCTAGAAATACAAAATTCAACCTTGCGCTGCCCGCGATTCAATAATTGTAAAAAAAAGTTATAAAGTTGTATTTGTATGCACACATAAAGTTACTATGGTATCATTTAATAGAATCCTTATGGCACGTGGGTTGAGTTTTAAGTTACAAAAGAGCTAACATACCTGTATGCGAACTATAACAGCTACTCTAACCTTATAGCTTGTATTTGTTTATATATTAAAAGTAAAAGGATATCATTTAATACAATCCTTAGGCAAGTAAACTTAAACTACATTATGAATCACGTCTCTGCTAGTGAACTTAAATTACATTCTGAATTCAGGGACTCAGCTTAAGTTTTCCTTTTTTGTGTAAGTAAATGTCACAGCTTAAATTGTTTAGTGAAAATAGGAAACTGCATTGTGTGTTGTTTCTTTAGCTTATTGTGATGTGCGCTATCTATTATCTTTGGTGATTGGTCGTCGTCATTATCGGGGGCAAGATGGGCGGGTTGGGTGATGGGTGAAAACAGGTTTCAGCTGAAACATGTCGTTCTTAGTACTTCTGATATACTATGTTTTGGTTTCTTGTACTATCTCAGTTGTTCTCTTATTTTTTGTTGTATGTGAGGCTATTGTTGTTAGGTATTTCCAAACACTCTAAAAATTAAGAAAAATAACCAATAAGTATTATTAGTTATATCTTGTTCATCAGCCCTATAATGAAGACATAATAAGTCCCACATCGTTGCACGTAGAAATAACACTTCTAAAGCATGTGTTGCACAATCTCAGTACACTTGTAGCTTTGAGTAGTAGTTGATATTAGGAATCAGGTGAAGAAAAGTTGCATGTTACCTGATCACACTTCCTAGTTTGATTATTAAAGTTCAAGGTGTAATCACTTAAGTTCTGATGGGAACAAATAAATGCCCTCAAAATTTATATTCAACTTAAGTTCATTCTTCAGACGTACCAATAATTGTGATGGTAGTAAAAATACATGAGTTTTGACTACTTTATACATTCTCATTTGCAATGTGTAAATTTCTTCCCAACCGTACCAAAGATAGAAAATTGACACAAGACTCGAGAAATACATACTTTACACTTTAAGCAACTAGCAACTGATAAATGGACTTAATCTAACAGGGTAGGATAAGGTGTGAAGGTGTAACGAAACAAACAGTTGGTGTTATTCCTAAAGGATTGTCTCTATAGGTTTTTCTAAGGGTATCTTACTATTAAGATGAGAGTAAACAAAGGGTTTATACTGGGATTTAACTAACTAGTGTAGTTACTTAATAAAACAACATATAAAGGCTTTTTGGGTGTAATCATAGAAATTTACCAATTTAAACAAGTTACTCCATCTAAATCCATAGTACTCATTATTGTGGTCTCGAATAGATATACCAAGCCAAGTTCTAAAGTCTACAACATCACCGGCACACTCATATTTTTATGGAATTTAGGTAAACATTTAGAAACTGATAAGGTTAAATCCTCACAATATCTAATAAGGGTTATTGTGTACATGTTATGTAACTAGTAATTTCACAAAAGTATGCTTGAAATTATTTTAAATTTGAGCATAATTTATGCATTTAGTATGAAAAATAGGACAAGTATACATTCTAATTCCCATCCCCCCACTTGAATTATACAACGTCCTCGTTGTATAGATAAAACATTAAAAACGGGAAATTAAAAGAATTAAAATGAGAAACTCCCTTGATATTTTGCTCGGTAGATTCTCCAAGTTGAGTTTATGAGAAAGAATGTGTGTTGTAAATGCGTTTGGATACCAGCATTACTACAACATATACATGATTCCAGATGATCGATACTTCACTAACTTTGTCGATTTCCTGTGCAAAATATATGAAAAACATGCAAAATCTTATCTCGGTACCTACGATTAATTAAATAAAACTAAACAAAAAGCTCTACAGGATACCAATACGCCAATCCATAAACTGGAATACGCCGTATTGAGAAATATATAAAAAGTATCTAAATACGGGTCAGTCTGTTGAATACGCCGTATCATGTACATGAATACGCCGTATAGATAGAACTAACAATAATGTTTAAAGTGCATAAAAATAAAGGACTGATAACGTCCATACATTCAATATGCCACATGGTATGGAGCGGATACGTCGTATTGATGTCTGGGAAGACAGACTCGATAAAAATAAATAACAATCCGGGTTGTCTCCCGGGAAGCGCTTTTGTTTCAGCTAGTCTTTAAGTTAGACTTTTTCTTCATTTTTCTTCACTCGGTTCGTGTCACCTTCCATCTGTTGTCCTTTTTCTGAAAAATTTCTTGGTAGATTTGAGGCATACTATCTTCGTTTCTTTCCCAAACATTTTGTAGAAACTTTTGAGCTTTTTGTACGGATGCGAGATTCCATTCAGCTTATCATGCGCACTCACCTTTAGTAACGGCTTGATCTTGTTACATTGGGCATTAGATAGATGGTTGTATCCTTTGGATGTGATTCGCGCATTAGTAAAGTCACATTATCACTACCATTGTGGATAGTGATTAATCCATCACACCTTTTTGCTTCCACACATGAAGCTTTGCAGAACGGTTCTCCAAGAATAATATCTCCCATATCTTGATCTCGGTAGCAATTCATATTTTCTACTACTACAAAATAAGTTACAACAGAAAAATTTCTGACAAAAATAGGTACATTCATAAAAGTTGTGACTATGTTCTTTACTTTGTATTCAACTTTGTCCTTTTATTATAGAATTATAAAACTCCCTAGACATCACATTAACAGATAAAATTGGGAAAAAATTAGCATTTATATGTTCGAAACCTATCATGGATGAAAATCTTAAGTTGTAGGCACAATCGATATGGATCTTCCGGTCAAAGTCACAAAAACTAAGGTACTCGTTAAAACTTTCATTATTCCTAGTCTTGATTATGTCAATCATGGGCTCATCAATTACCTTACCTTCCTTAATGGTAGGCATCAAATCATCAACTTGATCTCTCCTAAGCTCTAATGGTACATTAAGATCATTCAATTCAATGTAATCTCCATATAAAGGGTCTAATGATCTATTTAACACCAAAGTCTCTCCCATTAGCCTAGCTTCTAAATCAAGTTTCATTCTTTCTTTTAAGCTTAACATGTAGACCCTCTTAATTAAACTACTAGCAGGTTTAACACTTTTGAAAATAATTTTCTCATCCCCAACCCTCAAAGTAATCTTCCTTTTGAATACATCAATCTTAGCGTGGACAGTAGAAAAAAATGGTCTTCCGAGGATCAAGGGCACTTTGACATCCTCGGGCATATCAAGAATTATAAAGTCTACGGAGAAAACAAATTTACCAATACCTACTAGCACATTTTCAGCAATTCCTTTTGGATATTTCACAGTCCTATCTGCTAATTCAACTGTCAACTTAGTGTGAGCTAATTCGCCTAAACCTAAGTTAAGGTAGGTTGAGAGAGGCATGACACTTATGCTAGCCCCTAAGTCAGCAAGGGCATTATCAAAGCAAACATTATTAATATTGTAACACCCCCAAATTGGCTCGCAGCGGAATAAGGGTCCGGGGCGTGTTACTTCTCAGATCAATAACACAAGATAATATAAGAACGACCAAAAAGTCGTTTAAAATTGATACATTGGATTTAATAAAGTATGTGTTACAAAAGCCCGAAGCTTTACTTGTTTACTTGTTATTATTACAAAGATTTCCAGCCCATAACAGATATACAAAATGTAATGCGACTAAATCTTTAATGCATGACTTCAAAATATAACCCACCTAATGGTATCCTTCGCATCCTCGTGCTTAATGACTCCCTGAAAAACATTGCATTTAAAAACGTCAACATAAAGTTGGTGAATTTCATAGGTTTATGTAAATGTATATGCAGGACCGCAAGACTTTCCCAGTGATAATGCAACAGATGCAGACATCACAAAATGTAATTACGTTTACCTAAGCTCATGACACCGAAGCTCGACATAATTGAATACAATATATAAATATTGCCTACATTGCCCGTGATGATGTTCAACCCGTAACATCCAGTATCCGACATGATATACGTTCGTTTCCAGTGATAGCTAGTCACCCGAACGGGGAGGTCAATCCCAAATAGATCTATCTATAATCATTCGCGCTCACATTCCAGTAATTGACAGTTCATGATTCATGGGCATAGTGGGTTATCGCTACTTAGGCAAAACGTAATCATGATAAAATGTACACTTGCGTCCAATTTGTAAAACATGCATATGTTTCTCACCCCAAAAACTTGTAATTTAATAATTGTAAAACATGGGGCTATGAACTCACCTTGAGTGAGTAAACTGATAACAAAATATCCCAAGTAAAAACGCGTCACGCTAACGCTCGAATGCAACCTAGTTAATATAGGTCGAATCAGTATTCAAGTACGTTGTCTAACAACAACTGTATATAATCCTATATAGTTATCATCGTACTATCGTTCGGGCTATCATAATTTAAGAGGTCATGACATGACGTACGAGGAGTTAGGACACTTTAAATCGTAAATCCAACAACTCGTCAATACGTCATCCGAAGAAGCCTCATTATGAAATTCCCTAGTAATATAGCACTTTGATAACTAATAACATATATATATAGCTATATCACCATCTATTTGTTTAAGTGAAATCGTAATTATAAAGTAAAAACGTTTATAATTACGCCTTTAGTAAAAATGACATAACTTTGTCGTTTTAAGCCCGTTTCTCGCGTTTCTTACGCCCACGCTTTCGTATTAAGACGAGTGATCATAAAATCACATTTTTAGGTTTTTGAGATTCTGTGATGAATAGTGTTTTTACTGTTCATAACAGCTATATAATCGTTTTTATACTTTTAATTAACGTAAAACCCGTTTTTGTCGTATCTTATTCGTTATAGCTCCGTTTTTAGCGATTCTTTCGAACACGTTCTCGTAATTGAAAGTTTTATCATATTATTGATGTTTACAAAGTATAAGTTTCTGCCATGAATAGTAACTTTTTATAAAATTTGTTTTATAAAGTATTTAGCGTCGTAAACTCGTAACTAGCGTATCTTCTTCGTTATAAATCGGATTTTCGAGTTTCTTATCATTTTGGAATCCTCATGAGATGTACTATATTTATAAAACATAAAAGGGCTGTTAAGAAATTCGGACCAAAACAGAAGGTTTGAGGTTTTGTGATTTAGACATGTTTTAAGCTTGATTTTAGTACCATTTAGCTTCAACACCTTATTACAACTACTTCACAACATTTCTATCTTATGTTTTACATATATAAAATCCATTAGGTCATACTTTGCTCAAGAATATCCAAGATAACAAGTTTAACATGTTATTTACATCATTTTCATTTGCAACTTATTAAGTAAATCATTAAAACCCTAATTTGCACTTATACATGTTAATACTTAACCAACATGTTAAAACACTTATACATTCCTTTTAACATAATATTATCATCCATATGACATGTAAATAAGTGTACAAAACAATGATCATAAGTAAATATTCATTTTACATATTCAAAAGTACCCTAAATGGTGATTTAGCTAAATATAACATATGAACACATAAAATCTTAGTTATGAAATGATTAAGCTTTATATATAACCTTGTGTGGATGAGTAGAGAAAAGAAAACCAATCACACCCTTGTGATTTAAACTCTTGGCTTGAAAAATTAGAATGAAACCCTAATTTTTCCCAAGTAAACCCTTTCTTTCTTTTCTTGATTCCTTCCTTGCAAATGGTTAACCAACTCTTGAAACCTTCTTAGAATACCTTAGATATGATGTGAGTATGCTTGTATAATGATAGAAAATCAAGTAATGGATTTAGTTTGGGGAGGGTTTTGAGCCGTAAGCTATTAAGGAGACAAGAGAAGAGTTTTTGTGATTTTTTTGTTAAGTGTTTATGAAAGGAAGAGTGCATGCATGCTATTTATAGCAAGGTATGAAGAGGGCTTGGTATCTTCTTATACTTCTGCTAGGGCTTGGCTTGGACTTGTTTAGATCAAGACTTGAGGTAATATGAAGCTTTGATGGTGATTTGAAAGTGTATGTGTGTGTTCGGCTTATATAAGGTGAAAAGAAAGAGTAGGCACAATTAACTATGGTTGTGGTGGCCAAGTAAACCATGAGTAAGGACTCAAGGAACATACTAAGGGACAAGTATGAGAGTGGAATGTAAGTATAAGAGGTTTAGAGAGAGTATTGGGTTCAGTTAAATTAAGTGGTGACAAGGTGGTGTTTTTCTGGTGAGGCAAGTATTGTATTAAGCAAGGAGGCAAGGAGTGGTAATATGATGTCACGGTCGATGTAGGGGGTGTTATCTTGAGTGCTTGAGGGCTCTTCTTGATTTTTAAAAAGTAAGAAGTAGTTAGGGGTGGCGACAGCACAAAGAATTTGTAACAAATCAACAATTAACATAGTGGACTGACAATCCTAAATAGACTTGGTATTAGACAAAAAGTCATTGTCAAATTATGGCATACATTCCTCTAAACTAAGTTCATATGAGTAAAATCCTAAGCAAGCATACCGATCAAGCGCACAACTTCTAAGCAAGCATAACGATCAAGCGCACAACTCGGCTTCAGGGGAAAAGGCACCAAACATTCCTCTAAACGATATAGCCATTTGATCGTTAAACAAAGGAAAACTGATATTGATTAGTAACCATGACTACCAAGTAAAATCTCTTAACATGTATGCATTATTGCATATGTTGTTCTTACATGGCTTGGGACTGGCTCAGTTTCCAATTTAGAGATTTGTAGTCAAATATGCAATTATAGAATTCAAAAATAGTTTATTCTGATATAATACTTAAATAATTTGGTTTTGGTTGTGACTTTATACGATATAATATAGTAGGTGTGTATTTTTTTAGATGTAAACAAATATGTATCAGTACTAAAAATGACCCGTTATTCAAGCAACCAATAGATAGCATTTGCACAGGGAGCAGCTGAGATACACTAATCCTATGCAACATACCAAAGTAATCAAGATACTCAGTGTGCTAAAAGATACAAAATGAGATAAATCTACACTTGCTTATCATGATACATATTAACACCCTAGGAGTGTTCCGTATTTCATTATAAGTGTGTTTCATTTAATCGCACTTATAATCTATATATAACTATTCACGCTTCATTTAACCGTCTTCTAAACTTGTTCTTAATAATGTATATATTTTCGCTTTAGCACGCATCAGACATCGACACGTTTCGCTACCTAATCCACCAAATATCTCTCTTTCCCGTCTTTCTATTTATTTTTGTATAATGTAAAGGACTTTACTACCTGGATCATGATCTCTTGAACTCGTTTTGGCAACATTTTCGTCAGCTGGGCGTAGTGTGCACCCACTTCAGAGTCTTCGCCTTTAGATAATGAGAAAAATTCCTGGATGTATTACTGAGCCCTGGTAAAAATCAACTTGATGTTAGCCCCATAAACCATAGGCGTTGTGAGATATATGAATTGAGGACATGTTATCTTCTCATAACCGAGTATTTTATTGTTTGATAACTTAGATCGCTCACATAGGGAAAATAGCTCAAACGGGTTAAAATTAACGGAGAGTATACCATACTGCGCACTTTAAATATCATACCACGCACTTTAGAATTTATGACCACTTATATATCGTGCTAGCTTATTGATCTTATTCTACATTATTCTCGTTATTTTATATTTGCTGTAAAGATGTATTTGAGCTCGACCTGATACTTAGACCTAACATACAATCTGTTGAGTGATCAAGAAGTTCATAATACTGTTTTTTGGTTTAGTTCATCTAACTGCATAGCAACGGGAGCACAACATATACGAATACATTCTAAGCACACACATTTTATCCGGTCACTATAAAAATAAGCTCGCATCCAAAGAACAATATATTTAAACACTTTTTTCTAAAACTAAAGTCGCTAAGAAACCGAATAAATTCGCGTCTACATATGGCTTCCCTGCCAATCCACCTGCACTGAACCACACCTACAAAAATCATACATTTTATAAATTTATTAGACCTCACCGCAAGACATTAAAAAAATAAGATGCTATGAAAAGTAACAACGCTTCCATTTCTCTTTAAACTTCTATCAAACACATGGTATACACGATTTCACCGACATTTTTCACACCATCAATTATAACCCTACTTGGTAATTTACCTTCCTCTTCATCAAACTAAACCATATCTTATAATCAACTCCACCAATCTAACAATCTAAAAATGATACCTTTTTTTAACAAATTGGTACAAAACTCTGATTTTGGAGACTTAACATAGTTATAAAATGTTTGATTTTGCATAGTTACTCTTTTATGTTCTTCTTCCTCACAAAGGCATCCTTCTTCTTTTTATATAGATTTGATGAGTCGATTCATCCAAAACCAATTGACACTAAAAGCAATGGAATTAATATACATAAATTAGAAATAAAAAAACGTACCTGATAATTTCTTAAACATGTTCAAGATATTTTGTAGATCCATGATTTTGTGCGTGTATTTTTGTGTGAGGAGAGAAAATGGGGGCAGAGAGAAGACTGGTTTATGTGTGTGTGTTTCGTTTAGATCGGTGGAAAGTGTCCTGACACGTAATCCCCCATGTGATTAGCGAAAGGAAAAGAAATGGGTCGACCCGGGTCGGGTGGGTATTGCATTTAATGCATTAATATCACCTCGGGGGAACGATCTTACCTATTAATATATAAGGTATAATAGTTGCTAAAGTTTTATTATGTTGATATGCGGATTTTATTTGAAGGCTAAAACATAAAAGGTAGTGTGTTGTATGTTACAACAAGGCATGCAGACTTGTGCGTTGCACACAGGTTGTGTCTAATTGTTGATTGCATAATGGTTCTGTGAAATGTTGATAGTGCATATTTTTGAAACAGGTTGCGTAATGTTTAGCTACATAGTTATAAAATAATTTGAGATATAAGATTAACCTTTTGTATCTAATTGTTCACTCCTCGTTAGTTACATTTGATATATTATGGCAAAATTTAACTTTTGCCTAAATTATCAACATAAAAATATAAGTTGTATCTTCATAAAGATGAGTTGCCGAAAAATGTGCAAGATGATTTATTTGGAGCAAATAAAAGATGAAAATTATACATCTTTGTAAGTCATCTACAACGAAAATCACATTTGACTCTAAAAAGTTAAGCAAATAATTATATTGTGTTTCACTAAACATCACAAATTACATCAACTAACCAATAAAAAGTAATTGAAAAACAAAAAGTTTTTATATAAAAAAGAGCTTCACAACACTTACAACTAAACACTTCAAAACTTACCACCCTACCATATACCCAGAAACAAACACCCTTAACCAATGTCGATGGAGCAGAGCCTTTAACCTCACATAAGAATCATCTTGCAAGACCCAAATTTCTCAATCCACTGATCTAATAAAATTATTTTCCACTCTGACGGTCTATTGCATATTCAATTAAACCATTTTAACTGAATTACTTTAAGCAGCGAGGACCAATCAAAAGTATCTTTACGTAACACCTTATCTATAAAGAGTTGGTGGTGGTCCACATAGTAGCTTGTTGCAAATTTCTTGTCTAATTTGTGACCTTCAAACTCTCAGACGGTTATCCAAGTTCACACATGTTTCCAAAATATTCTCACAATATTTGCGCAAAGACAAATAGGAAAAAACATGCACTTAACTGATGAGCCAACATCTACAAATCAAATATTTAGTGACCAATTTTACACTTATAAATGTTAATGGCAGCCTCTACGGTGATTAAAAGAATCTATTTAACCCATCCAACTAAGACATGCAACAATTGTACAGTAGCAAATTTGTAAGTCATCTTAGACTTTGAGAGGAACAGGTCAAATAGTCCAAGTACATCAAAAAAAATAAGTGAAACATTCATTTTCAATGCTTACAGCCTCATATATAATTTCTTTTCTCAAATCAACCTATCAATTTTAAACACAAAATACCTTTTAACCATGTGTACAAACTTTTGGTTCTCATGAACAGTTTAAAGAAACAATACTCTTTTTCCGATTTCTTAACCCAAGTAAAGATTCCTCTTAAAGAAAGTAACGACAATAGTGTGGAAAACTACAAAAGAGGAGGGGTTGAATAGTTTTACTAATTAAAATTTAAGTTTTAAAAATTCTTAGTTAATTGTTTGAGGAATCATGAGATCTATGAATAATAAACATATAAACAATAAATTTAACGAGATATGCAAGACATAATAATAAAGGATATGCGACACATGTATTTATAGTGGTTCAGCTACAAGGACTCCTTCTTTGCCCTACTCCACTCCCCGAGTCAGCTACTCGAGAGTTCGTAATCACTAGTCACCAAACTCCTTTAATCGGCGAAGAAGCCTCACAATGTTACTTATTCTTTATCTGATACTAAGCTAAATACCGAGTTCTATCACGGAAGAACCAACCCCACGTAGCTTACCTTTTATTCGGTACTAAGCTGAATACCGTGTCCTAACATGAAAGGACAAAACCTACAATATTCACCCTTTTTGGTACTAAACAAATACCAAAATCTAACAAAGATAGATCTAACCCCACAACATTCAGTGGAAATCCTATCAACTAACCTACTAGTATTATATACCCTCGACACGTTACATTAATTGACTTGAATGAATATGATGATTGAAATGATGACTCAAGATCAGTAGTTAGATCTTCATGAGATGAGAGATACTTGCGACATGCGAACTTTGAAGCTTGATCTCGTATGCAAACTCGATACATCTTCTCCTATTAAGAAAATTACCAAAAACCAAATATGATATGAAACATGATCTGAGATCAGAGGTTAGATGAATGTAAGATGAAATGTATGAGTAAATAGATGAATTAAACAAGAGAAATGGCTTGGTATTTATAGGCATGATGTGTTGTCGTGTAGGTTATATTTATTGATTACCAAGTTTTAAATTTATATTTAGCCGACTTATCCTAAAACAACACTTTAACGGGCAGTGTACTCGATCAGATGGAGTTTCGTGGTAAGTAGGGTGTCAAACACTAAGAGCGATGAAGTTAACCTTATATTCTATCAGTATTTTAGTTAATCTAATTAGACTAGTTAATTCTAATTACTTGTTAAACCTATGCTAAACCTAGTTCTAATGATAAATGGGGGGGTTTTAGCCTGAGAGACTGGCATAAGTTTTATGGTGACTTAAATTAATTCAATACACAATAATCACGCAGGAAGAAAATCAAAAGATAAAAGAGCGGTACAAGCCAAATGATAGAAAATTGTATTAGCCAAATTAAGTCCAATTAAATGTTGGTTTGTTTGTTTTGTGCAATGACTGCTTATCTCGAGGTGGCATATCATTCTTAAGACTTAGGCGGGACATTATCCTAAGACCTAGACACATTGAATCCTGTCACAATTAACGCATCCGCATAAAGCATCCTTTTAGTTTAATTATAATATATCTTAGGGATTAAAGTAATGGTGATCTTGTTAAACCCGCCCATCAGGACTTTACCCGCTTACAGCTTGACAGTATTTTATATACTGGTAGTTCACTGTTCAAGTCTTTACCAACGATTAAGAACGTACTTGTTGATCCAAGGGTCACCCGCCAGGCCAACTAAGCTAACTAATCTAAAGGCAAAGATAGAACATTATTTGTGATCCTATTGGTCCAGATATATAAAACAGGATATGGAGAGCTATCCCAGTATCTAGATTACTTGGTCAGTCTCACTAGACCCAGTTGAATGATAGGTCGCATATTCAAGCACATAAACAAGTATGAGGTGATAAACATAATTAAACAATCAACGATAAATTAAGCAATCGAAATTAAACAAACCAAACATTAATCTTCATTAAGATGAATAATACCCGAGGGTATTAGCCCATAACCATTGTAATTATACAAGTGTGATCAATTGACCAAGGTAAACTAAACGTTTTACCGAACGATACCAAAAATTAAATAATTACAAGAGTATAGGAATTACACAGTGTCTTCTATGGAATCGTGATCGATGCTTGACCTTGGCTGCTCTTATTCACTTCAAAAAAATGAATTTTATGTTTATGGTATAGAGAATATGATTTTGCACACTGAAAACTCATTTTTGAGTCTTCTATTTATAGTCTAAAAATTAGTAGATGCGCCGTATTGAGTGAGGTAAATACGACGTATAGGGGTAAATTCTTTGGAGTGCGCGCTGTGTTCACAATCAATCAGTAATATATTTCTTTAAGCACATTTAATGCAAGATCTTTGATTGTTTGACCAGTTGGATACGGCGTATGTATTCAGAGGAATACGTCGTATTGGGAATTGAACATACACATTTTCTTGTGAAGTCCAGGCGCTGATACGCCGTATCTTCTTTGCTGGATACGGCGTATTGAGTCAGAAATAAGTTTCTTCAAATATCTTTGTTTTAAGCTCCAAAATGTGCACCTTTTAGCTTGTCTTCACAAAACATTCTGTAATTACTGCAATTAACAACTTTAAGCAATTAAGTAACAATTCTTGCAATAATTATATAAAAGTGGGTAATTTATTTGGTATAAATGTAACGTTATTTGATGTCATCAAATATCCCCCCACTTGAATCCTACTTGTCCTCAAGTAGACTCTAGAAATTTATTGAAAATGTATCCTAACCGAAGTTAAGAATTTTTCCTTTAAGCATTTCTTTCATTTAATCACCTGTACAAAACCAAGCACCTCACGAAATATGGGAAATGAAAACACTCAACTAATCTAGGGTGCAACATTTAATTGGTACGCTCAATTGCTCGTTCATGATTAGTTTTCTATCATATGCTTGGCAATGATACACATCTTAACCACTAGAGCTAAGGAGTAACAAGTCAAAAAGTAAATTGGGTTAAAAGGCTTAATGGGTTGATCATTCTAACAATCTTTCACCAAAAGTACCACACTAACAAGGCAGCTGAATCATACATACATGGTCGTGATGACAAAATAGACATGTGTAATTCGATCACATCCTCATTCAAGTTTAACCAATAGGATGAAGAATGATATAGGGTATGAATCTTCTAACTTTCACCAAAAGTAATAAATCAACAAGGCAGCTGAGTCACGCATACATGGCCATAACGACAGAATAGACATGCATGACTCGATCACATCCTTGTTCGAGTAAAACCTAAGGTTAATTGCTAGGAAAAGGAGGTGAATTGTTGTTAAATAAAATTCACAAAAAAAATAGATTAAGCCTGAACAAATAAGGTATATAGTTGCTAGTAACTTTCTCGACCGTTCCATGATAAAGACTCAGAAATATATACAAACGTCTCGATCATAGAAATGACAAAGACAACCTAAGTTGGCGTTTTTATAACGGTCAACTTCCCAATCATCCCAACTTTACATACTTTTACAAAACAAGTAGTTATATCGACCACTTTTATACAAAACTATACATCGTTGATTTTTACCACATATCAATGAATAATCGATCCTTCAAAGTAATTTATCGATTTAAGTTCAACGAACTGACTATCAATCTTTCCTTCTCTTTTTGATGTAATTTTCTATTTTTCCTTTTTTCATAACATGACAATACGAATCTCAGTGTAATTTCACCGCCTTCTCCATCATAATTCATCCAGATAATTTTTCTTTAAACACTTCATCTTCGGACACGAAACATAATTGCTAAAGTAGCAAAATACACGAGCTACAAACTTTTACTTTCCCATTGCATTGTGCAATTTTCCAACATAACCAGAGATAGAAAATTTCACTTTGACACAGGAACTACAAAACTTTACACAAAAGCAACTAGCAACTTTAATTAAATAGGCTTAATATACAGGGTAGGCTAAGGTGTAAAGGTGTAACGAAATAAATATTTTGGTGTGAAAAAGA
This sequence comes from Tanacetum coccineum, assembly GCA_026074375.1. Taxonomy (NCBI): domain Eukaryota; kingdom Viridiplantae; phylum Streptophyta; class Magnoliopsida; order Asterales; family Asteraceae; genus Tanacetum; species Tanacetum coccineum. The sequence goes on along the minus strand of BQNB010000033.1, from coordinate 2,713 downwards.
CAGGAATGGCTCAACGGGTTTTTCTAGGGGTATCTTACTCTTATAGTGAGAGTAATTAAAGGGTTACACGGGGGTTAACTAACCAGCGTGGTTAGTTAATATTACAACATATAAGCTTTTTTGTGTATTCCTAGAAATTTACCAGTTAAACATGTTACTCCATCTAAGTCCATAGTGCTCATCATTATGGTCTTGAGTGATATACCAAGCCAAGTTCTAAAGTCCACTACATCACTGGCACACTCATAATTTTGTGGAATTTTTGTAAACGTTTGGAAACGAAATAGGCTTAATTCTCAAAATTTGACATTAAGGGTTATTGTGCGTGAGGTCATGTAACTAGTAATTTTTATAAAAGTTATGCTATTTTTTTTAAATTTGGCATAATTTAAGCATATTGCATATTATTTGTAAAAAGAAGGACAAGTAGGCATTCTAATTCTCCATCCCCCAACTTAAATTATACAACGGCCTCGTCGTATAGATAAAACAATTAAAAATAGAAAATAGAATTAGAACGAGGAACTCCACTGATATTTTGCTTGGGATGATTCTCCAATTTGATTTCTTGAGCAAAAGTGTGTTAAAGAGGCGTCAGAATGCCCGTATGAGTTCAACACACGTCTTTTCCAGAGTACACCATCACCAATTCGTCGATTTTGTTACAGCAAGGTTCTGCATAAAAGTTAGAAGACAAAACATGCAATTCCTATCTCGGTTTTATAATGGTTACAATCCAGAAAAATAAACACACATACTTGATATGTCGTTGTGTGGTTGTAATTTATGTTTCAAGTTTTAAATTTATATTTTACCAACTTTACCAAAAACAACACTTTAACGGGCAGTGTACCCGGTCAATGGGAGTTTCGTGGTAAGTAGGGTGTCGATCACTAAGAGCGAGAAACAATCTTTCAATTTATTAATATTTTAGTTATCTAAACTAAGTTATTTCTATTCTATGTTAAACCTATGTTAATCCTAAATCTAACAGATAAGGAGGTTTTCAGCCTAAGAGACAGGCACGGATTTTGTGGTGACTAAAATCAACTTAAGACACTAAAACACACGCAAGCAAATTAACAAAAGATAAAAGAGCAGTCTAGCCAAATATAAAAAAATTGTATTAACCATTATTAATCCAATTAGAATGTTGGTTTGTTTATTTATTGCAATAATTACTTATCTCGAGGCGGCATATCATTCTTAAGACGTAGGCGGTACTTCTTCCTAAGACCTAGATACAAAGAATTCTGTCACGATTAAACGTACCCACATAAAGCATTCTTATTTGCTGATTATAATCTATCTTAAGGATTAAAGCAATAGTGATCTTGTTAAACCCTAGCTCATAGAGACTTTACCCATTTACTGCTTTAAGGCAAATCATACACTAGTAGTCCACTAACCAAGTCTTTACCAATTAATTAAGAGCGTACTCGTTGATCCCAATGGTAACCTGCCGGTCCAACTAAGCTTGCAATCTAAAGATAAAGATAGGATATTATTTGTGATCCTATTGGTCTAGATATATAAATCACTATATGGAGAGCCATCCTAACATCTAGATTACTTGGTTCGTATCACTAGATCCAGTTGAATGATAGGTCGCATACAAAATCACGTAAACAAGTATAAACTGATAAACATAAACAAGCAATCAACGACAAAATTAAGCAATCGAGATAAATAAACCAAACATTCAGATCTTTATAATAATGGCTAATACCCTAAGATATTAGCCTTCAAACGTCATAATCAATACAAAATTAATAATTTAGCCAAGGTAAACTAACCGAGTTAACGAATGATACCAAAAACTAAACGATTACAAGAGTATAAGAGATTACAAGTTGTTTCCTATGGAATTAATTACGTTGCAAGACCTCTTCTGCTCTTCTTCTCCTCTAAAAATCAAATTTTATGGTTTAGGTATCAAAAATATGATTTAGCACACTGAAAACCCGTTTTTAGGTTTTTTATTTATAAGGTCTGGAATTCGGTCGATACGGCGTATTGAATGAGGTCAATACGGCGTATCAGGGGTTTATTGGAGTAGGGACCACGTTCGATATCTTCCAGAATATTTTATTTCCATAACTTGAATAAGGCGACTTCTCTGGATACGACGTATTGATCCATATCCTTTGTGGTCTTTGGTGAAGTGCAGGCACAGATACGCCATATCTTCCTTGATGGACACGGCGTGTTGGGAATTACAGATTTGATGATACAAAAGAACAACAGAATGAAACAAAAGAATCATAGTCGACATTATGGAATTCTACAAGCTGGTGGAGAGCATGGAGAATTCTTACAGATTTGAAGATAAAGATTTAAATATATTTAAATAGATTTAAATAGTTTCCTTATCTATTGATTTACTTCCTTTGTAAGTCTTGGACTCTCCCTATATAAAGAGTCCTAGGCATATAGTTTTTAGTATACACAACCTAGAGATGTATACGTCTCTAAGACTAATAGTTAGTAGTTAGTTAGTTAGTAGCCCCAAGGTATAGAATTGGGGCAAGGTGGAAACGTATGGAATAAAAACCTTGTTTGATAATATAATGTTCTTTATATTCCGCTACATATTTATATTATCTGTAAAACATATCCTAGATGAGTCTATAATGTTGGGAATTATACATTCCAGTATAATTGATTTGATGAGACAAAGTAAATACAAGAATGAAACAAGAATCAAACAAGA
>BQNB010000032.1:192438-250335 GCA_026074375.1 Tanacetum coccineum | reverse complement strand
TTTCTTTTTATTTGTAGTAAAGGCGCAAATATGGATTTTTTGTCTGTTGCAACGAAGGTAAGAAAATAAAATCTTATGTCATTAATAGCAGTTATACTTTGTGACATATCTGTGCCTTTTCTACGAAATTGATTTCAAGTCAGTGGATTAAAGTTCAATGCTAACGTTTTATGAACTTAATATAAAAAGGGGTTAGAACATTGTTACATAGGTCAACGTAAAAGCCAACAATTCGGATTATATAGCTGTCACTGACTTGAAATAAATTTCGGTTTCTAAGCCAAATCACGTATGTGTCCACCATTTCAAGTCACTGACTTGAAATAAATTTCGGATTAGAATTTCCGTCACCTAAACCAATTGGTGACCGATGAAAAAGATCATTAGTGATTTGGCTTAGATCATGGTGGACACATACGTGATTTGACCGATGAAACATTGGTGACTGATGAAAAAGATCATTAGTGATTTCAAGTCACTGACTTGAAATAAATTTCGGATTAGAATTTCCGTCACCTCGCTAATGGTTTCTCCCTGTTTGCTTATATCAGGCCTTTCACTACAACCAGTCCAAAGGGCAAGGAACTTGCCCAGTCCAAAGAGGTGTCTTTATTCTGGTCCGGCATGGCTGAGGTGCGTTACAACAAATCATCTTCTGTGTCCACCACTAATGATCTTTTCCCCCTTTTTTGAATACTACACTTTTACTGTTATGCCATGATGTTCTATGTGATATATAGTTGTCACTCCCATCAAGGAAACATCCACTTAGTCATGCAGAAAGTATAAGATAAAGTGGTTTAAATAAAAAAACTCACTAGAATTCAGAAAAAGTGAGGTTAAATAATGCTTATATAGTAAAAGTGCGCTTATAATATGCAATTGGCATGAAAAATGTTGTGGACTTATAATTAGATAAATAAGTGATAGAAGTGCATGCAGCCTGTGTTAGCTTAACCCTATTGACAAAAAAATTCAACACATGACAGATGTTAGTATTATAACCTGATGCCACAAGTTATAGGACTGAATAGATAGAACCATATTTGTCCCAATGGGTTAACAAGTAATTGTAAGTCAAATGTTATGAAGAAATTAGTGAAATTTGATTTTCAAAAAAGTTGCTTTAGGAAATGAAACTCATCTTGGTCTATTGAATTTGTAATGATTCTAAATAAATGACTATTTAGGCTACGAGGCGAGGAGGATTTTCAATGATTCTTAACTTCTTTTTTTTTATACAATGTGAAATAGGTTCTTTTATGATAATTACGACAACCCTTATACTTATTTTTTATACTCCTATTTCACTTCTCATCAACTTTTCATAGTACTTTTTTACAACATATATCAGCAAATGGGTCATAAACATTTCACATACATTTTTAATTATACCAAAAGCTTCATAATACCAAAAGATGACTTAAGTTTTTTTAAGATAATAAAAGTTGCATAGACTTTAGATAAAACATAGAACCCGTCTTCATTGATATCCGCCACGGCTCCCCTCAAATCTTCATACCCTAGGACCTGAAATTATTGATGTACTCGGTACTCCATATAACTCACGTTGCCACAGTAAGTAAAAAATTTATATCCTCGATAAATGCATCCATCGGTCTTGAATGTCCATTGTTGATAAAGCTTTGTTTAATTCTTTTAGGTGCGAAATTCAGCGGGCATAGATAATGAAGCACCAAGTTCAATGACACATGTAGCCGAAGACGATGAAACACAGAGGTTATTAGCTGTAGTGTTACTATATTACTGTGTCTCTAATTTACATAAGGATAGCATTAATAGAAGCAAAGACCGTGTGTACCGTATTTTATAGCTTCTATGTTGAATATGAATAAAGGTTCTTATACAAGCCAAACCAAACACCCCTTAAATACATATAAGTAGCATGCGGTCTTTACAATTAAAAAAAGCCTTTGTGCCTGTTCTAACGTGAAAAAAGCACAGAGAGACTCATCATTTTGGCTTCAGCAAGGGTGTTTGGCTACCGCTTAGGTACTGCTGTAGCAGTAGCCACACAGTACGTCTAGCGAATACTTATTAGTAATGGGAGGTACGCACTCAGTTGTTAGAACAGTGAAGTGGAACAAATTAATAACAATCTTTCAAATGCCTCACTATGTTCTCTTTGTCTTATCAGCGCAGTGTAGGTAGGTGTTCGTCAACGAAGAAAATAACATAAGGCTCGAAGAAAGAGCAGTAGGACCCGTAACCAGGTTGCTTTCAAATTGCTTTTTATACTAGCTATTCTTAGAGGCTGTTTGGATTGCTTATTTAAATGCTTATATGGAGATTGCTTATTAGAATAACTGCTATGGGCGTTTGGCTGATGTATTTAATAGCAGATGGAGGAAGGTATAGTTTAATTAATTTAAGAACATAATATCAGACAGATTCAAGTTGGTTCCAGATTAGCAGTGGTGCTAATGTTATTTTGTAGTACTAAAAAATTACGGTATGAGTTATTAGTTTAGTCACAGAATGTATGGGAAAAGGTGAGTTGTTACTATATTATATGCATTTGAAACACCATATACGTTAGATAAATTACCATGAATACATATTGTTAACTGTTTATAAATTTATGGACGTCTATAACAATTGAATTTAGGATTTGTTGTTTAAAAGTATTTGTTTTTTCATATTAAAGAGGCCAGTTTGTAGTTACAACACAAGGCCCTGAAATTCACGCGACAATCCGACTCTTTTTTACCCAAATTTCATACCAACTTTAGGAATTATACCAAATTTTATATAATTAATATTACTATTTTCATTTAAAGGTGATGCCGGAAAAATATATGTTTGGCAAGCGACCTCCTATACCATTATGGAACAAGGGCATATAAATAATCATTGGTGAGCCGACATAATTTGACATTGCCAAGTTAAAGCAGGTAGCCTGATTGGTTAAATTTACACTGTATATATATAATATATAATAAAATATAAAATATATATTAGTCTAAAAATCAACAAGATCAATAAGATGTCTCATACTCAATATATCAGAACAAATTCGAGTTGTCATGGAGATCTCATGAATTTCTAGTGAGAAGCCAAAGTGGATGAAAACTTTTTTATATTTATGCCTTGGGTTACCATTTTGTTATGTCTTATTTATGTAATACATATCCTATAATGGATAATTTGTATGATTAGTTTACTGAAACATCGTTGTAATAAACCAATGTGTATGGTCTTTTGGCCCATTTGTACTTAAGGAAAGATCGTGTAGAGTTTGGATAGGTTTTGTTAATTTTATTGGTTACCGAGTTGAATTTTTTTACTAGGTTACATATTTCAGATCTTTTGATTGTGTGTGTTAACTAAGGTGTGTAAAACTTTTTGTCTGTTGTTGGACACAATAAAACTATGAGTTTTCGTTGTTGATAATAGTGATATAGCATTTTTGGTTGTGCTAGTCAAAGATACAGAACCAAACAAGTACCGCAAATTTGCATAACAAAGAACAACACAACAAAGACCGAAATCTGTTTTTTTACGAATAAAACTTTAAGTTTTCTCAAACCCCGCGTATCGCTAAACGTCCCGCAACGGAGCGCGGGTATACCTACTTGTTAAGCACAAGTTTCAAGCGATATATAACAATAATCATAAGGTCCGCAAACTACACTGTTAGCCTGTATTTGTATCTAATAAGTGTAACGTCTCCATATGTTTCTATATGGTACCGAATATTGTTAATGCAATACACATATAATGTACCCATCCACATGGTATCAGGGCACATTGAGATTGACATCCATTTTGTTTGTGATTTAGTTGCTGCGGGACAAGTCCGTGTTCTACATGTTCCTTCGCGTTATCAGTTTGCGGATATTTTCACTTAAGGCTTGCCTTCAGCAATGTTTGAAGAGTTTAGATCGAGTTTGAGCGTTCGCAGTCCTCCCGCTCCAATTGCGGGGGAGTGTTAGCCTATATTTGTATCTAATATGTGTAACAGGCTCAAGCCTAAGTCTAAAATGTTCTCCATATATTTATATATGGTACCGAATATTGTTAATGCAATACATAGATAATTTACCCATCCACATACACATGTTTAAAAAGATGAGCAATGATACAAACAACAACAATACGAAGATCGTTTGACCAAAGTATGTTTAAAAAGATGAGCAATAATAGTTATGCCTAATAATTATTATTCATTATAAATATACACATTCACGGACAAAAACGAAGTCGTTTTGACTTCGGGCCACCTGCTACAGTAACGGGCTCTCATTTTGGGCCAGCCCGATTTTAGTTTTTTTAAATTGTTTGTTTTTTTTTTAAAATTTGTATGCACAAAGTAAGAGGGAAAAAAAATATTACAAAAGTTTCGATTTATTCAGATAAAAAAATACCCGCGGAAACATCTTCGATACCGAATAACTTTAAAATAATCGATACGATCACAAATGTACAACCCATTATATTAAAAAAATCCATATAGCAAAAAAAACAACAACACTTTAAGCATGAGGCCCAACACATAACATTCACGGACAAAAACGAAGTCGTTTTGACTTCGGGCCACCTGCTACAGTAACGAGCTCCCATTTTGGGCCAGCTCGATTTTAGTTTTTTTTTTTTTAAATTATTTTGTTTTTGTTTTTTTTTTAAAATTTGTATGCAAAAAGTAGGAGGGAACAAAATATTACAAAAGTTTCGATTTATTCAGATAAAAAAAAAACCTGCGGAAACATCTTCGATACCTAATAACTTTAAAAAAAAATATGGTCACAAACGTACAACCATTATATTAAAAAAAAACCCATATAGCAAAAAAAATAACACTTTAAACATGAGGCCCAACACATAAGCCATATAAAAAAATTTATTACTAAAAATATACACATTTGTCGACAAACTAGCCTAAAATTCGCATAAAATGTGGCCCAAAATCTGGCCCAAAGTAAAAAAAAAATACAAAACGGTCCCTCAACTTTTAACTATTTACGATTTTCTTACACAAAAAATCCCGTAAAAAAATTAACAAAAAAACACGTCAAGTTTTTATTGTTCACAACTTTTTTACATTCATCGGCCCAAAAGAAAAGATATCGAATCGTCCCAAAAAAAGAAAATATTCGGGAAAAAATTAGCCCGTCCCAACGCAAATTTTTTCCCCCGAATCATACAAAAAAAGAAAATATTAAAAATTAACCCCGCCATAACGCATCGGCAAAAAAAAAACCCCCGAAACGTAAAAAAAAATTATTCGGGAAAAAATTAGCCCCGCCGCAACGTGCGGGTTCTTTTGCTTGTTGATTCACATTTGTCGAAGTCATTTTCTCTCATAAAATCCATAACAATTTTGACTCGTGAACACAAATATTTTTAGGCATATTTACTTGGAAAATGAGGTGTGAGAAACCCAACCCAACCTGGACGAGCCCGGACCAGATTAAGCCTATTCGGGTCAAGTTACACTGGTAAAAAAATTATTCAGATCAACCTGAGTAACCCGAATACTAAATAGGGTCGGGTATCGGGTCGAAAATGTTTGTGCAACTTGGGTTCAGTTCAATCCGTTTGACCCGAATAAAGTTTTTTTTATCTTTTTAAAATATTTTTTTATAAATTATCTATCTAAATTAAACAAATAGGCAACTTTATGACCATTTCACTCATATTCAGGATGACCCGAACCGAGTGGACCCAAACTGACCCAAACCCGTCTAACCTGAGTTCAAATAGTGTCGGGTTCGAGTATGTTATTTTTAGCCTCAACCCGCCTTTGACCCAACCCGACCTAATTAACACACCTACTCGGCAAACAAATCATTTATCACTTTCTCTTAAAAAGAAAGGGCAGTCAAATAACAACATAAAATTAAAATTCGTCTTACTATTCATCTTTTGGTTCTTGGTCGCCAACAAATAAACCTTGGATTGACATCATAATGGTAAAGAGCTTTTAAACTCTTTATGTCAATGCTTGGCTTCCTCTTTTTCTCTGGTTTTCGATCAATATGGGGTGATACAATGCTCTTCACAAATATAGGGGCACCGGTATAGTCCCTAGTTTTGGGCAAACCTGTACCTTTATCATCACAGAAGCAGCAAACACTATGTGGAGTGCAACACTTAAGCGTGTGTGCAACATCATTCTTGTTCATCTCACACTCGTATGGCAGTGGTTCCCAAGAATCTTTATCATTATAGTTTTTCATTACCCATCTCTGATAGGGAGGTTCATTACGAAATAAGCATAGACATTTATTGAAAATCCCGAGTCTGGTAAAATAATTAGATACATATCTTGAGTCATCTGGTTGGGGGCATTCATTAAATTCCTCTCGAGATAAATCAAAAGAAAGTATTACCATCTTTTTAGTGTTATAATTCTTCATAAACCAGTGAAGGGCTCCATTCCATAAGATACCAAAACGACTAGTAGCAATAAATTTATATTTCACCAGACTGATAACTTCCCAGATATTTGATTTCAACGATAAGACCTGAAAAAGTGTTCCAACTTTATGCAGCTTGATCCCCATAACAACCTTGTAATCATCAGTGGATGAATCATGACCATACCCCCAACATAACAAATTCCTGTCTATGACATCATCAGAAATTTGGGGGCCAGGTTGGAGTTTTTTAACCTCCCTAGTTAAAGGATTGGTTACTAAAACTTGAGTATCTTTCGGGGAGACGCATACAAGGCCATTGGAAGAACCAATAATATGCCAAAAATCACTAATATACAATGAATCATTAGGCGTACCATAAGGTGATGGCATAATGATTCTTCTATGTCCAAGTTCATGATTATTGTCATCTTTGTTGTAATTATTATCCAGATGAGTTTTAACAAAACAAGAACTAGAGATCAAAGACAACCATGACTTACAGACACTTTTGCATCGGAGGAGATCTTCACCATCCAATCTCACAAGTATATCTTCAAGCGAATCAGATACGAGCCCTGACATTATTTTTCAAACTGAAACAACCTAGGAAGAGGCAGGGGCGGCTGAAGAGATATATATAGGTTAGACTAAGTTACACCGTTGGTCCCTCGAGTAGTTCAAATTCTTGGTTTTAGTCCCAAGATCGACCAAATTGCTATGATAGTCCCCAACATCGGTTTCCTGGATTTCCAAAACACTAACGCTTGTTAAAAATCACGTTTGCTGCAAGAAACCCGAAATGGGTCCGGTTTCTTTTCGTTGGTTACTATCCGAGGAAACGTTGCTAGCCTCGTGTAACGTTGTCGTTACCGGGGATAAAAACATCGGAAATGCCTAAATCATCGACTAGTTTTGTTATAAGATTCTCCACGAGCTCAACAACAATAATTTCAAAAAACGCAACAAGGACATGTTGACGAGTAAGTGGCATACGTTGAATCGTAATTGCCAAAACTTCAACGCGATTACAAACGTTTGGAAAAGAGTGAGGAAAACGAGATCGATGTTTTGAACCGTGCCATGACGACTTATCGTGACTAGTTAAAAGGAAAAACGTTTATTCAAGACGACGCGTGAGAAATCTTGAAAAAACACGCCAAATGCGACGTGTCCGAGCTCGTTGCCCCGGTTGATCTCACCGGACACGAGGAGCTATTCGGTGATGATCCAAGACCACGTGCCCCTGACAAACCCCGTCCCTCCAAAAAAAATAAATCCAAAACCACGTCGAGCACCGAGTTAAGTAACTCGACAAACCAATTTAGGGATGTTATGCAAATTGAGTTTCGACTCAAATGGGAAGCCGATCGATCGGCGTACGAGGTGTCTAAAGTGAAAGACCAAACCCTAAATGCGGGTAGTTTAAAAAGAATACTTTTTCCGGATATCCTTACTTAATCTCATAAAGAATAATAACACAAGTCGTTTTTATATATACAATCTCGTGTATATATTTTCATGTTACAGTAACTCGTGTTTTTCTTTCTATATTTACAATTTCGTGAAAATACATTGGTTTAATATATATTAATATATATAAAAATAACATATTGTTGTATTTTTATAAAATATAAAGAATTTAAGATATTAAATAAGTTTATAAAGCTATTAAAAAACATAAAAAACTGAAAAGTATATTTTATTAAAATTTAACAACTATAACTTTATTAATTATCCTCTCTATTGTTAATTTCTTTTACAAAGTTGATACATATGCTTTTTTTGCACATTTTTATAAATTAGACGAAAATTTAATATTTTGACCAAATTGAGATTTCATTTTAACTTTTATTAGCAAACCGTATTGCTTGATTTGGCTAAGTGTAAAAATAGAAATAGAAAGGGCGAAAGCTATAGATATGCAACAAACTTTTTAAAAAAGAACCAAAATACGTAACGAAGTTTATTTATTACCAACATTGTCAAAATAATTTCAAATTTTGAACGATATACGTAATGTAACCGGCTATTAACAAGTTAACAGGTTTAACACTTCGAAAATTTACATGAATGGTCCATGTGGCTTGCGTTGACTTTCACCTTTATTCCGTTGGCTTTTTTTTCATTTAGAACTTATTTTTACATGGGATGTGGAAACTAGAAGAGGGGGAGGGGGGTTTGAATAGTTTACAGGTTCATTTTACGTTATAAAAGTTTGCTTTCAAAATATTTAGATTCAAGTTATATGTTCAACCAATCAACAATATGAATCAACGACATAAAAAATCTAAGCTAAAGCTAATTAACAATCACAATAATTTAGAGAGATAGAGAAAGGAACAATCAAACCAAAGACGCCAAGATTTTATAGTGGTTCGGTTACGAAGCACCTCTTCGCCATACTCCACTCCCCGAGTAACCTACTCGAGATTTCACTATGTCAACAAGCTCCCTTTAGGCGGTGAAAACCGTTTACACGTCGCTTACGTTGTTTTTCCACACTAAGCTAAATGTCGAGTCCTAATCTTAGCTAGAACTAATCTACCACTTCACAAGATATACACAATCACAAGATCTACACAATCGGATTTACACACAATCTGAATCACACAATTACACAAGATAATTACAATAGAGATTAGATACTTAGGAGAGGAGAGGAGAGATCATTAATTAACAATTCGTTTCTTGGCGAATACGAATGTTCTTCTCTTGCACTTGATAGAGAGGAAAGAAGAGATGAGAAGGAAGAGATTTAATCACTTGAAACAAGATCAAACAATGTTAGTGATCAAGAGATTTAGAGAGAGAAAGAAGGTTTTTAGAGAGAGAAAGTTATCAGAAAAATTCGTGCAAAGAGGTATGTTTTTCTGCCAGAAATAGTGCAGTATTTATTGCCAGCGAATCCAACGGCTAGCTGGTGGCGGTCCCGGCGGTCCCAGATATATCTGAAGGCCGCCAGCCTATAAGGGGGCCGCCACTAGACTACGCTCTTGTTTTTTTCTTTTTGTAGTGAAGGTTGTATCTGGTATGGAAGCTTCCATTTTGGGAGAAAAACCAGATTCAAATTTTATTATTTAAATAAAACATTTTCTTTTATTAAAAAGTATTTTGTAAAAACATTTTTGTGAAAATGTAATGGTTAAGAAAAAATATTTTCTTGATCACTAATCATGCTTAATGATTTGTTTGTACATACATTAAGTGATTAATTTTAGAAATAGAATTTTACGATTAATAATTTGTAAACGTTTATTTTTATCGTAAACGTTTTTACATTTTTTTATTATCAAAACGTTGAGAGGTTAAAAAATATAAATAACGTTTTTAGACATTATTTGTATTAACAATCTCCTCTTTTTTAATGATGACAAAATATAAACTCATTTTGTATAAAATTAAAGGTTTCAAATTATAAATGAATTTTATTCCATTTCTCCCTCTTGTTGTCAAATTCAAAAAGGATGATCGTCGAATAGTTGTAGAAAGAAAGAAGTCGACGATATCAAGACTCCCCCTTGATGTAGGCTCCCCCTCGTTTAGGGCACCAAGAGATCGATCTTTCAAAAATTGTTTACTACAAAACAAAGTTAGAGTCACCCATAAAGGAGTTTCATTCAACAATTAAGAAACTCATACAATAGTAAACATAATTAATTAATTCATACAACATGTAATGAAGATAGAACTAAGATGAACAAGGGATCATTAATCCATAGATTACACTACAATCTAAACATACTACGTGAGATAGATAAAGATAAAACTACATATGTCCTAGATGATTCATAGGGGATGACTTTTGAGCAAAAGGTAGGGGTGACACATTATGAGATTTTTGAGAACATTTCAAGGTGGAGGTGGAAAGTGTGAGGTGATTGCGGTAGTGAGAAGATACTCAAGATAAGCAAACATGATGTTCATCTCATCTCATAAGGTTAAGAAAAGATTTTGGTTGTAAGAACAACATAAGCATGTTGACCCCTGATATTCATGATAGTTGTAGTAAAAAGGATGGCCCATGATAGGTGGTTGAGGTTGTGGTGGAGATGGTGGTGATGGAGTTTCAAGGTTTTCAAATGGTGATAATGAGAGAGTGATATCCAAAGAAGGATGACTTTGAAGTGGTTGAGGGTTTAAAGGACTAGGAGGAACATCCGAGATGTTGTTAAGCAAAGGGTTTAAAGGTTGAGGAGAAGTTGGTTCATTAGATGATGGTGGTGAGATTTAAAGTTTTGATTGAAAAGAAGAAGGTGTGTTTTCTTGGTTTGAGGAGGTTTCATTGTTTGATTGAGTTTTTGATGGTGCATTTGGAGGAGTTGGAGATGAAGAAGTTGTTGTAGGAGAAGGTGTAGTGAGGTTTTCATCATCGTTAGTGAGATCAACAAAGAGTTGTTTTGGAGGTATGATGGTGAGTTTGATTTTCTTAAACCATGGGAGGAAGAGGCTTGAGTAGAATCCATGGTAGAAAGGTTTGAAGAAGATGAAGATAATAAGAGGAGTGGGAAGGATGGCTTATTTAATTAGGAAGTATTGGATTGAAATGGCAAAGCATGAGGATTAAGAGAATAGATTCCAAAAGTGGTTTAGTAAAATGCAGAAAGTTTAGCTGGGTCCAGAGGAGAGAATAGTCAACTGCACAGAAAATCAGGTAGTCATAGTAAAATTTCCGTGACTCTGATGGCGGTCCCATAAATATACGGCGGTCCCAGCTATATTTGGGCCGCCCCTTATTTATGGGTGGCCATTTTCTGGAGGAGACAAATTTTTCTAGTTTTTTAAATTTTTGTAAAACAATTCCAGAAAAAGTTTTCTGAAGTTACCCTTTTGTAGTCAATCCTATTTCATCATGAATCATCTAATACTTAATAATCAAATTCATAAAACTAACCATCCTAAATTCTACCAAATAGGCACATATATGCATATTAACTAAGAAATAATCATGCATAAAATCATATAAGTAACTATAGTGTATCAAGGAACATGCAAGTAAGGGTTTAGGATGATAAAATGGAATGATCATCCAAGGCAAGTTATGTTGCCCGTACTACGCACGAAGTTACTAAATAGCATAAGTTTCAAGTACCTAAGCATGGATAGAAGTAGTAAGAACTAACAATCATAATAGAGTAGTAAAAATAAGTATATTGTCTTATAGCAATTATCCAAATTGCTCATTTCTTCTTCTTTCCTTTCAACAAATTCTTGATGCCCTTCCCGATTGACCTTAATCCACCACGATGCTCATCTCGCAATTGAACTTGACGGTTGAGAATTTCAGTTTGGCGGATGTAAAAGAGTTCTAAGTTAGGGTCAACATTTGGTGGGTTTTCAAAGACTCGAGGAACTTCGTTTGTTAGAGAATTAACAAAACGAGTGGGAGAAGGAGTGCTTGCACGTGAGGTCCCTTCGTCATTACCATCATCATCATCATCATTGAGATGAGAAGAGGATGGTTGATCGAAGGTGAAAGAAGAAGAAATAGAATGACGGCCTCTTCTCATGCCACGATCCTTTCGAGTCTTTCACTCTTGTTGAGCGGTAAGAGGATTCATGACACGATCGTACAAGACATAAGACTGATTGTATAACTCAAGACTTTCATTCATGACATACTTAAATAAGCGAGTCAATAACACACCATAGAGTAGTATCAACCTTGCTTGTTTAGTGACAAACTCCATTCGTTTTGCAATGAAGTATGCAAGATTGAATTTTTCAGACCTTACGACACAATACAACATATAGCAAAGACATGCGGGAATGTGATCCCGATTACCCCCCAAACAAAACACATTTTCCTGAATAATTTCTTCTAAAGGCTTCAAGGTTGACACAATTTCATGAGTGAGGACTTGATGATCTTGAACCTTAATTTCTTCCTCACGACGGATGCGAGTTACTTGACCTTCTCTATCATTTCGAATATATGAAATGATGTCATCAGGAGAAGTAGGGTTGGTTTGGTATGGACCATCCCTAGGGACTCCATATGCCAACTCGTCAAGTGACCATTTGTCGGTAAAGACACAAGCATCCTCACAAGGTATGTCAAGAATTTGAGCAAATTCTTCAAGAGAGTAAGAAAAGAATTGATTTTGAATTACAATTTCGATAAACATTTTTTCTTCGTCGGGATAGTTTATTTGATATTGACTATAAAATTCAAGTATGAATCGAGGATAAATTTGGTCATTGATTTCAACAAGACACTCAAACTCAAGAAAACTAAACAAGGTCCGAATATAGCATAGATCCGCAAAGTCATCAAAAACCACCCGACCCTCATGAATGTAACGACTTTTAAGGTTTCTTAGTTTTTCTTTTATAAGTGAACGATATTCATGTGAAATTATTGGGATGTAGTGTCTTGTATTTTTATGGTCTTCAGATGATTTGCGAGGCATGATTACCTAGAAAGAAAGCGTTGAAGTCACATTTTATTATCATTTACTTGTAGTATTGTATGGACATCATTTCTAGTGTGTACCTAAATGTGACAAATATGGAGTAACGATTAACTCGACCTAGAGATAAAATCCTAAGAGTTAATCCAAACGCTCCTTAATTTGATTTTGCTCATCCAAACATGTCGAAAAATACATATGAGTATGTATCTCGAATTTTGTTCATGAGATCATTTTGCATGTAATTGAAAACGTTTTTAAGTTGTATTGACAATGCATAACAATAATTTTATTTTGTTCCTAACATGAGTGATTTGAAAATAAAATTGGAGTTTTGGTTCGAAATTAATTTTTTGACAAACTCACTAGTGTATGCAAATCCTATGTCTAAGGGAAGCATATTCGTTATACATTATATCCTAGTAATCCTAATTCTATAAAATTGAAAGAAAAATAAAAAATCTCCAATTTTAATTTTTTGTGTTAATCATAAATCCTAGACTCAAATTGAAAGAAAATAGATGAAATGACTTACAATTGATGATATTTATGATGTTAGGGATGATAATTAGTGTTGATTTGATCTTAAATTAATGTTTTGATGGTTGATTTGAGTTTTGGTTATTTTGTGTTCGTGTTCGTCGCACTAGCAGGGGAGAGGGGTGTTTGTTTTTGAGTTTTGAAATTTTTTGACTAAGTGTGGATTTTTGTTGTCTTCTGGTGGCGGTCCCATATCGATAAGGGGGCCGTCCAAATAAACTTTGGGGCCGCATGCGTTATAGGGGCCGCCCTCAACAAAGGGTTTTGGATGAATTTTGACAGAATTTTTACACAAAGGAGTGACATTTTAATTTGCATTACGCGAATTAAAAATGCTCGAAGTACTTCAGACGAAGTATTTAAGTTGTCACGACACGGAATGGAACACGAACTAGAATCGAGACTAGAAGAATGAGAGGCAGACTAATACGATTTATGGAATGTGTTCCATCATTCCTAAACCAAGACGTAGATAGTTAAACGATTCACGTTTAAGGGGTTTAGTAAGAATGTCGGCGATATTGTCAACGGACGGCACTTTTTCGATTGAGATATGTCCTTTCTGGACATTATCACGAAGAAAGTGGTGACGTATTTTGATATGTTTAGTACGAGAGTGTTGCACCGGGTTTTTGCTAAGTCAATCGCGCCTTTGTTGTCGCACATGATCGGAACGTCGTCGAGTCGTACGTCGTAGTCGATGAGAGCTTGTTTCATTCATAGTGCTTGTTGACATGCCTTTCCGGCGCTTATGTATTCGGCTTCGGTAGTGGATATAGCAAGAGCGATTTGTTTCTTCAAGAACCAAGATGTCAAACAACATCCCACGAACGTACAAATACCGCTAGTGCTCTTTCGGTCCACATAATCTCCCGCATGATCAGAGTTGGCATATACTACGGTTTCTATGTCGGTCCCCTTAGGATACCATAATCCTAAGTGCGTAGTGCCTTTAATGTATCAGAAGATACGCTTAACCGCTTCAAGGTGAGAGGTTTTGGGAGCCTCTTGGAAGCGGGCACAAAGGCAGACACTAAACATGATATCGGGCCTACTTGCCGTTAGGTATAATAAACTACCTATCATGCCTCGATACTTGGTACTATCTACCGACTCACACTCTTCGTCTTTCGTGAGTTTAGTATCAGAGGACATGGGGTTTTCATTGTGTATTAGAGTCCTCTAGACCAAATTTTTAAGCATTTCTTTAATATAGTTAGATTGGATTAAATAAAGATAAACATATTCATTTGTTTTATTTGTAATCCAAGGAAGAAGTTAAGTTCACCCCTCATGGCTCATCTTAAACTAGTCATGCGAGATTTGGCAATTCATCCGCACATGTCTTGCAAGTCGAAAGAATATAGACATATATGTGAACATGATGAGATTTGGAACTTTTTCTTCTTAGTAAAAGAATGTTAATCTACCATTCCATTTTTATATTAATGTTTAATAAGGAATAGTTTTAATCTAACATACCAAGCTTTGGGTACTTGTTTAAGACCATATAAAGCATTCTTTAATTTATAAACATGATTCGGTTTTTCAAAATCAATGAATCCTGAAGGTTGTGGCACGTATACCTCCTCATTGATAAAACCGTTCATGAATGCACTTTTTACATCTATTTGGAATAATTTAAAATCTAAGGCGCAAGCATAAGCTAATAATATCCTATGAATCAAGGTCCTAGCAACTGGAGGCATCAAGTTTTCATCATAAGCGATGCCCTATGTTGATCGTAGCCTGAGCAACTAACCTAGCCTTATTTCGAGAAACAACACCGTTCTTGTCTAACTTATTTCTAAATACCCACTTAGTTCCTATGATTGTAATATTCCTAGGTTGTGGAACTAACTCCCAAACGTCGTTAGCAACGAATGATTTAATTCTTCTTGCATGGCGACTTTCCAACTTTCATCTCCCTAACGCTTATTCACATTCTTAGGTTCTATAGTTGATATAAAACAAAAGAAGTTACTTTGGTTTTGGGCTTGTGACCTAAGGGTTCTTTGGTTAAGGTTTCCTATGACATTTTCTAATGGATGGTTCCTAGATTCCTTAATGTTGACTATTTCATCAATCTCTAAAGTTTCATCCACAATGTTGTTTTCTAGTTTTTCTTTTTCGGTTGACCTTAATTGATTCTCTTCATTCTTAAGTCATCATCCACCAAGGGTGATGTTTTAGAGGGTGGAGGAGTTTCATCGAATGTCACATTAAGTGATTTTTCGAACTTTCCTAGTGTGTTTGTTTAGGATGATGTAGGCTTTACTATTTTGAGAATAACCTAAAAAAGACACCTTCGTATTATGACTTTGGGTAAATACTTAGGAATCTAATAATTTATATAAGAAGACCGTTAACTTATTTTCTCGGATTATGGGTTAAAGAACAAGATTTAATTTGATTCTTTATCCATCTCACACCCAAAATAAATAAAAGAATTCCCCACTATTTAGGCCTTTTTTAATTTCATTCAAGGTAGTCTTGGTGTTTAAAATGAAGCACTTTCTTCAAAAACTCTTAAAATAATTAACGTAAGGTTTTCTACTTTATAGAGTTCTTAAGGTGTTTCTTCCTAGAATGACTCTAATGAGGATTCGGTGTGAGAAGAATGTATGTTGAAAGTTTCAAAGAGATACACCAAAACTTTTGTTGGTAACTATGCTCGTTCAACAATTGTCCTACTCATTTATTGAAGTGGTTTTATTTTACCTTTCGACCACGCCATTTGATTGAGGAGGGCGTTGGAGCCGAGAAGTTATGTGATAATACCATTGGCATAACCAAAAAACTCTCCAAATTGCACCTCATTATCTAATTCTCTACCGTGGTTGGTTATTTCTTTGAAACTAATGAATCATACACCGAATTGGTTTGGATTTTCCTTCTAAATACCTAGAGTAGTCTTCTACTATGACTACGGTGTGTAACGGTTTTCCTGAATACGTTACGGCGGATGGACCGAAGAGATCCATATGGACAAGTTCTAAGCATACTAGTCAGTTGAGATTATATTCGTAAGCTTTGTGACTTGCGTGAGCTTATTTTATTATTTTGCATGCATACATAAATGTTGTTCAAACTTTAACTTATGGTAGGTTTCTAACTATGGCCTTGGGAGCCAACGACTTGTTTGAGACGCATATTTGGTGACCTAATCTCCTATGCCACAAAGTGGAATTTTCATCAATCGTTGCTAGACAAATTTGATGCTTTGGCTTATTTCCTAATTTCATCACGTATAATGTTGGGAATTTTGAGTTACTGCTGTCAGTACTACTTTACTACTGTTGGTTCAAGATTATACTGTTGTTGAAATTTAAAGAAAATAGTCTAAGTTATTAGTACTGCTAGTTGTAATAGTTAGTGCTGTCAGTACAAATGTTAGTAATGCCAGTATAGTTAGTACTGTTAGTTAATAGTTAGTGTTGTTAGTATTATATAGTTAGTACTGCTAAAGTGATATGCATGAGATATATTAGGAATAGATATATTGTACGCGTTCTGTAAGCCCATTTGGGTTTCTTAGTGCTATACAAGGGACCCTGACAGGAATAGTTAGATAATATATCAATTTTTCACAGCAACACATATCACATAGTTAGTTATTCTTGTACCTTGACCAAGATAACCCACTTAATATTTGCAATCAATATATTCAAGTTTAGTATTCATTGTTCTTGCTTAGATTGCAAGTTAGATTCCGCATAACTTTTATTGGACTTCACAAGTGGTATCAGTGCTTATAGAGAAACTCTGATATAAGGAAGAATGTTATCTGATATAGATCTATTCCTATAATATAAAATGTCTGGTGATGAACCTGCAAAACACAAAGAGTACCTGTAGAATATCCTAAAATGGTGTCTACTGTAAAACTTCCTATCCTAAAGAAGGGCTGTTTACCACCCTTTGGAGCAGGAGCGATGGGAGTATTCACTAAACAAATTTATAGTTCTGTGGTAAAGGTTCTTGCAATGGTGATGGTCTCTTTACAAAGTAAAACAACTGATGAAAATGGTGTTTGGTGAAACTGAATTTAGTACTCTCCAAAGACTGCTCAAGCACTATTCACAAAAGGTCAAAGAGAAAAAGAAAAGTAAAAGCATTTTGCTTTTGGTTATTCCTGCCAATCAACTATAAATGTGTTTCAAATGGGGTTACATGGAATAAAGGATGCAATAGTCTCTGTGGGCTGGCTATCAACTGTAGATTTTGGTTGGCAATGTTGAATCTAAGAAGTGCAGTATCGAATGTTTTAAAGCAACAATTTGAAACTTTCTGTATCTGTCACAGAAGGCTTAGATAAAGCTTATGATAGGTTTACAAAAAAATTATTAGCCTACTAGAGTTAATGGTGCTCTGTTTCTATTGATGATGCAAATTTAAAAAATTGTTTAAGAGGCCCTTCCTTTTATCATGGAAATGTAGCCTTGTTTTTGAGGAAACAAAATGGTTATAAATGATTTAGATTTTATGAGTCTATACAATATTCCTAAATGTGTTTTGCAAGCTGGATATCAAAGGTTACTCTGGACCATCTTCAATCTCTCCGAATTGGCCTTTCTCTTTGCAGAAGACACTGGCTTCAGTATATGAAGTTAACACTGCTAATGGTTTGTTTCTACTGCTTAGGCCATAATTCTCAAGGACAAGCCTCTTCATCTTCATATACTGATGATCTTAATGTGCTCATTTCATTTGTATCAGTCAAATAGTCCACAAACTGGATGATGAAGACTAGAGACGGACTGATCATGGATGATTTGGAAAGAATGGACCTTAAATGGCAGGCGTGGTCATGTTTCTATGAGGTTAAGCGTTTTTAAAAAAGAAGACTGGAAGAAAGTTAATCTTCAATGGAAAAGAAAACCTGTTAGGTTTTGATTTTAAAAAACTAAGGTTGAATGCTTTAACAGTCATTTAAGGGGCCCATTTTGCAAGGGAATGTAGAGCACCAAGAACATCAAAGGATCAAGAATGGAGATGCAGGGTTTAGGTAGCAGGGACAACACCAGATAGGAACTGTACCAGTTTGGTGACCTTGTTGCATGGTTTATTCAGGACAATAGCTTTGATTGTCCAGATGGACTAGGATGATGATGGAGTTATATAGATCAAGATGATCAACTGAGTTTGCTTCATGGACCTCACTGACAAATAAACTCATCAGGTCTGACACAGAGGTACAATCGTGTTCTAAATAACTATGTGAAGACATATGAAAAACTTCACAGAAACAGTTTGATGAACAGGAAAATCTCTTATATGGTAATCTAGAAATTGTGTTATCAGTTAGGCCTAAATCTGAGAGGCCACAGTTAATAGTTCATCAGAAAATGAAAGTTTGTCTTTGGAAAGAAAAAAAGATTGCAGTCTTAGAATTTGAAGTAAAAGACAAAATGTAATGCTATCATAGACTTAAAAAAAAATCAGTAAGTTTAGATGAAACTTAAGAGGTAAAATATAATTTGAAAGTCTAAACTAGGACCTGGTTTGAAAACATCTTCTAAATACTTAAAATAAACTGATCAATATACAATTGAGTGTTAAAGATAAAAACTTGGGTATAGGATTACTTAGAGATCAATTGGAAAGGAAAATGATTCAATAGTGGTTGTGAATTGTTTAATTAGTGTATTTGATAGTCGTTCTAAGTGATGGAGTGACAATCAACACATTGATAGGTTCAAAAAGGATTAATGGAGATAATGTTGTTTCCTCTTGTAAATGGGAACTACTTGACTCCCACTAGCTGACATATCTTTTGCAGGATTGGATGATTCTGGTATATAGGCCTTTATAAGCAAATAAATAGTAGTACTTGGTTCTCAAGTTGAAACAAGTTACCTCTCAAATTTGCAATTACTAGTGTAGCAAATGCCTAGAGTCTGGATCTGTTAGGCCTAAGTGGAGCAGTTAAATTTATTCAATGTAAAGAGATTGGGTTAAGTGATCATGAGGACAGTTTTTCAATTTCTGATTTGCAAAGCAACAGAACAAACCTAGTTATAATGATTGGAGTTTACTATGTAGGAATGAATCTGTTAAACCGAAAACAAGCTGGAAAAAAAAAACTAGGATGTTCACTCAAAATCCTAAGGTAGATTGAAGAGATGGGAATGGACAAATGATCAAAAAATGGGATTAGATTTGGGTTTACAAAGAATGGCTTGTTTTGTTTGTATTTTTTTTTTATGGCAGTTAAAGCCATCTATTAAAAGGACGGATTTTATGAAAATGAAGAATGGCTAAAAAGTCTGTTTTTTAAATAACTATGGGAAAGAATACTGGTTAAAGGGAAATTAGGACCAGTTTGGAACAGTGTCTACGAGAATAAGATCAATCAAAATACAATTTGTTCCATCTTGAACTAAAGTTCTCTTAACAAGGTTTAGAAGAGTACCCATTAGTGGCTTGCCAGCAATAAGCTCTCTAAGGCAAACAACATCAAACTAGTACATGCAGACCAGTTAATAATGCTACACATTACACGATAGAGTGAATGTTTCAAAAATTAAGGAACCAAATGATTTTCATTAATCCTCAATTCACACTATTTGAAGGTCACTTTTTATAAATCAACAGCACCAAATACCAGGATTTCAAATGAAAAAGTTAAACTATTAGAGTAAATGGTGTTAATACTGCTGGGCAAACAGGCAGTTAGTGATGTTAAGCGGAATTGGGGTCACTGCTGTTAAGGCTATCAGCAAGTTGTGTTCTGGAACTGATTTAAACATGTCTACAATGATAATAGTGGATCATGGGTCTCAAAAAGAGTAAAACTTATTATAGATCCACAAGGCAGACTCAAGTCAGTAAGGTAGTGGTTGGGGGTCCCTAAGAGACTCTGACTCTCTTACTTTAGTGTAAGGAATCCATAACAAGCTTTGAAGAACAAAGGGATATTGACAGTGGATGTTCCAGGCACAATGAAGGGACAAAAAATACTTCCTTTATGACTATCAAGGCATTGTTGGGTTTTGTTGCCTTTGGTGGAAGTAAAAATGCTATTAGGGTGTAAGGATAAAAGAAAAAGGAAGTTAAGAACAGATAAATTTGGACTTTTGGAAGATTGGGTTTTTTGTCAAAAAACTAAAGTTTAATCTTTTCTCAGTCTCACAAATGTATGACAAGAAAACAGTGTTTCTTTTCACTAAAACTGAATGTCTTGTTTTGTCTCCTGATTTTAAGCTACTTGATGCAAGCCAAGTACTGCTTAGAGTTCCCAGGCAAAGCAATATGTACAGCTTTTGGATGTTAAAGCAATGCTTGTTCCTTTTGCGAGATTTAACTTGTTTGTTTGCAAAAAGCCAACAAATTGATGAGTCTAAATTTCTGCATAGGAGGCTGGGTTTCTTTGTGAATCTTTAAAACAATGAATAAACTTGTGAAGGGAAACCTTGTAAGAGGTCTTCATTTAAAGATTTTTGACAATGACCATACTTGTGTTGCTTGTCAGAAGGGAAAGCAACACAAGGCTTCCTGTAAGGCTAAACTTATGAGCTCTATCAGCCAACCCTTACAGATGTTGCATATGGACTTTATTTGGTCCAAACATATGTTAGGAGTTCAACCATAAGACATATTTGCTTGATAGTGAATGATGACGTTAGCTTGTTCTGCTGGGATTCTTTTAGCCTCTAAGGATGGACAAGTGAGATTTCTTAGAGAATTTTTATAACATAAAATAGATAACTATTTAAACCATATGGTTTACAAGTAATCAGGTTGATAATGGGACATAATTCAAAATTAGGGGGACAAATGAATGATTATGTGGATTAACAGGGGATAAAAAAGGGAATTTTTGTGTGATGCAAGAACTCTACAAATCAAACTGGAGTTGATGAAGAGAAAGAACTTGACTCTGATTGAGGCCTGCTTGGACTATGATAGCAGGTCTCACTTCTCCTATTGTATTTGGGCTGAAGCAGTTGATACTAATTGTTATGTTTTGAATTGGGTTTTAGTGACCAAGCATCATAACAAGACACCCTATGAACTTTTAATTAGGCAGTACCATCCAAGCTTTAGTTTACATGAGACCTTTTGGATGGTCCTGGTTACTATTCTAAATACCTTAGACCCTTTAGGTAAATTTTTGATGGGAAGGATTTATGAAGAAGGGTTTTTAGATCGGGTACTCTGTAAATAGCAAAGCTTTCAGGGTATTTAATTCTCAAACCAGAAAAGTTGAAGAGAATCTGCATGTAAACTTTCTTAAAAATAAACCAAATGTTGCAGGACAAGGACCTAACTGGATTTTTGATATTGATTCCTTAACAAATTCTATGAATTATCAACCAGTTACTGCATGGAAGGGGAGGGAAAATGAAACTCACAAAAATGCAGGTCCCAAAGCATCTAATGGTAATACAGGTTTGAAGAAAGTGTTGAATGCTTAGACAATCTAAAGAAAAAAAATGTGTCTACTCAACAATATAGTGTTGTTTCCGTTTATGGTCTCTTCTATCTCTTCAAGCTACAAGAAGGTCCGATGAAAGTTTAAAAATGATACAAAACTGATGATGCTGCTGGTCGAATAACTCCTGTACAAAAACCTGCAGTGAGAATGAACAAGCCTTGATGTATGTTCTTGATAAGATGTTGGATCAAGAAAAGTGGCTAAAGAGATGCAATCAGATGCTTTTTAGAAATGAGTTTGAAGCACAGTGCAACTGGGGCTTCTTCAAGGGAAGGTCTAACCAGAGCCATCAGCTACTACAGTTTTTTTGCTGTTAGCACAACAGTTATTGTTTCTAGTTGCAATGAACTACCTATTTGGATGCTGGACCTTCTTTTGTTACTTTTGTTAGATCTTTCCTCTTGATGTCAATGATCTTCCAGATGATCCTCTCATGCTGATTTGGAGGATACTGCTGAAGTTCAAATACTGGCATTTCTTTGGTAGTGCTTTTTGTTGGCTGTATGATTTGGACACTTACAATTATCCTTATGTTGATCAAGTTATGGGTGCAGAGGCTGATTTCAACAACATGGAACCCTTCAACTGTTGGTCTAAAATAGCCATTATTCCCAAACTAGAGTACATCTATTCACTCCTAAAATTCAAATTAATTGGAGATCCAAGGTCAGCAGTATGAACAAGGGGCATGTCAAATAAGAGTTCTGGAGAACATGCTATGATTAGCTACATCCAAAAGTGGAGAAGGACAAATCACAAAGATTTCCAAAACTGCTTATTTGCATGTTTCCTCTCTCAGCAGGAACCCGCAAAAATAGCTTAAGCCTTTGATGATGAAAGCTGGGTTGAAGCAATGCAAGAAGAGCTGCTTCAGTTCAAGATTCAGAAGGTATGGACACTAGTTGACCTACCTTATGGCAAGAAGGCTATTGGTACAAAGTGGGTGTATAGAAATAAGAAATATGAAAGGGGTATAGTAGTCAGAAACAAAGCCAGACTGGTAGCACAAGGATACAAACAAGAAGAAGGCATTGATTATGATAAGGTTTTTGCTCCTGTTGCTAGGATTGAAGCAATCAGGTTATTTTTGTCCTATGCATCATTTATGAATTTTCTTGTGTACCAGATAGATGTCAAAAGTGCCTTTATCTATGGTACTATTGAAGAGGAGGTATATGTTAGCCAACCTCCAGGTTTTGTGGATCCAGAATTTCCAGAAAAAGTTTACAAGGTGGAGAAAGCCTTATATCGGCTACACCAAGCTCCTAGAGCTTGGTATGATACTCTTTCTACCTATTTGATGGACTATGGATTCTACAGAGGACAAATTGACAAGAATTTGTTCATAAAGAGAGTCAAGGGTGATATTCTACTGGTATAAGTATATGTAGATGACATCATCTTTGGTTCCACTAAAAAGTATTTGTGTATTAGAAAAATGTTTGAGGCAAATATAATACACAAAGGTTCAGATGTGTTTCAATGGGAGAGATCACTTTCTTCTTGGATTTACAAGTCAAGCAGAAAGAGGATGGGATCTTCATTAGTCAAGACAAGTATATTGGCGAAATCTTGAAGAAATTTGGTTTTTCTAGTATAAGGACAGTCGGTACTCCTATAGAAACCAACAAGGCTTTAACAAGAGATGAAGATGGTAAGGATGTTGATATCCATTTATACAGGTCAATGATTTGGTCATTGATGTACCTTACATCCTCTAGACCAGATATTATGTTCTCAGTTTGTGCATGCTCAAGATTTCAAGTTCAACCAAAAGTTTCCCACTTGAATGCAGTAAAAAGGATCTTTAGATACCTAAAAGGTCGACCCAAATTGGGCCTTTGATATCCTAAGGACTCTCCTTTTATATTAGAAGTTTTTTCAGATAGTGACTATGCAGGTGCCAGTTTGGACAGGAAATCCACAACAGGATGTTGTCAATTTCTTGGTTCAAGGTTAATCTCTTGGCAATGTAAAAAAGCATATTATGGTGGCTAATTCAACTACTAAAGCTACTGCTTCTCACTGCTGTGGTCAAGTGCTTTGGATCCAAAATCAGATGTTGGATTATGGATATAATTTTATGCAGACAAAGATTCATCTTGACAATGATAGTGTTATTTGTGTTGTCAAGAATCCTGTCTACCATTCTAAAACAAAGCATATAGAGATTAGGGGATAATTTAATTAGAGAAGACCTCTATGAGTAGAGATTGATAGAATGGTCAAGTTACATCCTGATAATAATGTAGCGGATTTGCTACAAAGCTTTTGATGTGAGTAGATTTAATTTTCTAGTGGCAAGCATTTGTATGCTTAATCTATAGCTGCATGGTCTCAGGGGAGGTTAATGGTGTATAAGTGCAACGGATTATACACAAGTGCTATATGGATTGAAGTTGAAAGGTAAACATGATGATCCGTTACTTAATACTGCTGAGCTTAGCTTTCTCTATTTGAAGAAACTTTGTACTGCTCGTATAAAAAGTTTATACTGCTAGGCTTGGTTAGTACTGCTTAGTATCATGGGTGGATTGATGCTTGACATGGTTTGGAGAAGAGATGCTTTTCTAGACAAATTTGAATGCTTAATCTATATCTCAAGGATTAGTTACTACTAGGTATATCTAGTTACTGCTAGTTATACTTAATACTCTCAGTTTTAATACTGCTAGTAGTTTTATACTGTAGTCACAAAATTAATACTGTCAAAAAGGTATGGTTCGTATTGCTGCTTTGGACTAACATTTGTTGGTAATAAAAGCAGTATGGCATTGGATTTGGGTGAGACTCAAACACAACTGGGAAGCCTTGAGTGAATGGGTTACAACTCGTTGTTGGTTTTGGTTTACTATTCTTAACTTTTATTCATGGGATATGCATAGATTATGGATCCTCAATGAATTCTCACATGTTTTCTAGTATTTTTTGTGTGCTTGTGTATGAATTGAGGCATTGTTCTTCTGCATAGTTATGTTTAGTACAAGTTAATAATGTTAGACTAATATTAGTCTGCTAGTCAAAAAGTTAATACTGCCAGGCTAATATTAGTACTGCTTGTTACCGTTAATACTGTTTGGGGCATAACAGATTTTTCTTTAATTAATTATTACCGTTGAGATATTTCCGCCAACAACTTGCTTATAGGGGTCTATGAATTGGATAATTCTTGATCTTTCCTTTTATTATACTCTTTCTTTAATATAAAGGATCAAGTTTATTCAGTCGGTCCAATCACACCCTTAAGCTCTCTTCATAATATCTCAATTAACTTTGTTAACCCTGTATTTTCACTCAACGTAGGAACTTAAAACCCAGAACCCTTTTCCTCTTGAATCATTCACTAGTATGGTGGGATTTGAAGGTTTGTCGATCAAACTCAACATGGCGACTTGTTTGGAAAAAAGGTCAGAGGAGCGGAAAACATTGAAGTTTCATCAGATAGTGGACTTCCTCTCTACATGTTCAATCAATTATGCTCTCACTGTAAGTCCCACTATCTATACTTCTTTTCATTAAACAGTTTTGTTTGAATACTCCCACTTATAAAACAGTCAATTCAGTGTGAAGCAATACATGCTATTGGTTGATGGCAAGGTTGTGGTTATATCAGAATCATCAGTAAGAAGTGATCTTCTCTTTAATGACGGAGGATGGTATTTCCTGCCTAACAAATGATAAAAAATTTGAAAACCTTGCATTGATGGGATATGAACAGCTTTCTACAAAACTTACTTTTCAAAAAGGTTCATTCTCACCACAATGGAAATTTTTGATCACATACTAACTTATTGTATAATTCAAAATCAACTGCTTGGAATGATGTTTTCAACTTATTTGGTTTTTCAGCAGTTATATGTTAGCAATTGGTTCAAATGTTTAATTTTTCTAAATTAATTTTTGTTGGTATCTGTTGTGGAACTTGGATACAAAAAGATTTTTATGTGTCAAGGTTTTTAAAAACTCTTTTGCATAAACCCAGCTTTAAGATTTACCAGAACCTTTTAATGATACTTATGAGACACCCAAACATAGTAAAAAGGTTTTCTCAAATATGGCAAGGCAAAGTACCAAATTTTTAGGAAAAGTTACTCCACTTTTTGACTCCATGTTGGTGCAAAACCAAGCACCTGCGATTAGTGAAGGTTCTGCAACACCCCTGATCCCAAACCCTCACCCCTACTTCACAATCCAAATGTTTCCTGAACCTCTAATAGAACACTTTCAACCTGAAACACCTCCACCAGTTTTTCTATGAACCCTCAATCTGAAGCTCACATTTGAACAATACTCCATCTCCAACTAACATATCAAAGAAAAGAAAGACTCAAAAATAAATAAAAAGAACCAAAAAGGACCACTAAGTTACATCAGACTAGTGTTACCTCAAGACCTTGGAGAATGAATGAGGCTATCTATAAGGAAGTGGGTGACAGTGTTGTGGAAAGGGCTTATCACTACTTGTTGATAGCTTAGATGCAGCACACGAACAGTGAAACTCTCCCAACTTCACACACCAACCATATAACATAATTAAGACCCATAACACGGGAAGACATAACTAATGTTGGGGGGACATTCCAACATGGTATGGATATTGGGTGGCAGTTCATAGACGCCAAGATAAATGGGGGGTGCTCTGCTCCAGGACTTGGTCTCGGAGCTTGAGTGCTTGAAAAAGCCTAATTGAACCACCCCTCACAGAAGGGTATTACATCTGGACAAGTGGGAGAGGGAGCATGTATGAATATCATTTTGAATTGTAGATAATGTACCACCTTACTCCCCATGATTCCACCTTCTCTCAGGACGGCTAACATACCTGGAAGTATCGAGGGTTGAATGGAACTAATTAAGGAAAAAATTGATGGGAAAACTTGTACCTCATTGACCAAAAGGGTTCTTGCCTTAGAGGAAGCAAAGACTGCTCAAGACAGGGTGATCAACAGATTGAAATTGAAGGTCAAGAGGCTAGAAAAGAAGAGAAAGACAAGAACCCCACAACCTATAAAGAGGAGATTGTTTAAAGGCAGAGTTAAAACTTCTACTGACACAAAGTTTGGGTGAGGATGCATCCAAACAGGGGAAGAGCAGTGACAAGACAAAGCCAATGTTTAAAGATAATGATTTTGATGTGCTTGATGCTGAATAAATAACTACTATTGGACCTTTACATGTTAGTACTGCTGATCAAGTTGGTACTGCTAGGCTAGAAGTTAGTGCTGCTACTCCATCTACTCCTCCTACAACAGCCAACAGTCTTTAATGATGAGGATGTACTTTGGCTTTGGCTCAAACTTTGATAAGATGAAAGAAGTTTAAAGCCAAGGAGAGTAAAGGGGTTGAGTCTTTAGAAATGTGGAAGAAAGCTACTAGGACCTGTCAGGATCAATAGCTACACTTCAACCTCTTTTCTAAAGATTGATCAAAAGACCAAAGTAGATTGTATTGGTGGTAGAATGACTGACAAAGAAAGTAAAATGAGAAGAGATAAGGTTAGCTCAAATTTAAAAAGTGAGCAAGAGTTAGCTCAAAGATTGTATGAGGTAGAGGTTAGCAGAGTTTGGACAGAGCTCAAAAAAAAGAAAGACAAAGACAGAAGAAGTTAATAATGTTGCTTTACTGAAAGAGTTTGATGAAAATTCAAGCCTTAATTGATGCTGTGCTTTGTTTGCTGCCCAAAGCTCCAACGGGATGAGAGAGAGAGAGAGGAGCACTTACTTCCAAATACTCTAAAATAGTAAAGAGTAGGTTTCTTACATCGCAAGAGTTCATAAGGTGTTTTTCCTAGGATGACTCTAATTAGGATTCGGTTAAGTATGTATTTTGAAGTATCTACGGTGTTACACCAAAACTTTTGTGGTAACGATTGTTCATTTAACATAGTCTTACTCATTTCTTAAAGTGTCCTATTTTTCCTTTCAACCACGCCATTTGATTGAGGAGTGCGTGGAGCCGAGAAGTTATGGTAATTCCATTGGCATTACAAAACTCTCCAAATTGCACTTCATTATCAAATTCCCTATCGTGGTCGGTTCTTATTGACACTATTGTACATCCTAATTGGTTTTGAATTTTCTTACTAAATGTTTCAAATTGATCAAAGGCCTCGGTTTTATCCTTAAGGAATCTAGTCCAAGTATACCTAGAGTAGTCATCTTCTATGACTAAGGTGTAGCGGTTTCCTTCGTAACTCCGTATGACGGATAAACCGAAGAGATCCATATGAAGGAGTTCTAAGCATCTGGTCGTTGAGACCATGTTCTTAGCTTTGTGACTAGCGTGAGCTTGTTTTCCAATTTTGCAAGCATCACAAAAATGTTGATCAAACTTAAGCTTAGGTAAGTTTCTAACTAATTCCTTAGATGCTAACGATTGAATGAGACACATATTAGCGTGACCTAATCTCCTATGCCACAGCGTGAAGTTTTTATCAATCGTTGCAAGACAAATTTTATCTTTTGGCTTATTTCCTAATTTCATCACGTATAAGTCTTTCTTCCTAATGCCTCTACATATAATCTTACCATCCTTAGTTATATCACTATCATGTTCAGAGAAAGTTACTAAACACTTATTATCATATATTTGTCTTACACTTAGCAAGTTAAACCTTAAGTTATCAACATGTTCTACATTAACTATATTGAGGGAGTCATTAGAAATCATACCTTTGCCAATGATGTTACCGCGGAGATTACTACCAAAAATGACGTTACCTCCATTATATGCCTTGTAAGTAGAGAAGAGCTTTCGGTTACCTGTCATATGTTTAGAACATCCACTATCATTAATCCATTCGTCGGGTTCCAAGTCGACTCCAAGGCATATCTATTTATATAAGACAGTAACTCAAATGTTTGGTCCCCAATATCTCATGGATCCAAAGTTGTTAGTGCTAATTATCCCTTGCATTTGATGCAATTGGTTGGGATGTGGAAATGATGAAATCATTCCCCAAGGCATGCAACTTTGATTTTGGAAATTATTCCAAGTTACGGGAAATCCATGAGGTCGATTTTGTCTACCATCATTTCTTCTTAGTTGCGGTGTTCTATTTCTAGAATATGAATTATTGACTCTTCTTGGTGGTGGAGATTTTGATCTAAAATTTGGTTTTGAGAAACCAACTCCTGGTTTTGTTAACGGCTTATAGAATTGTTTAACTTCATTATCACTAGCAACGGGAACTTTGACATTGTTTACTATTATGTGTTTTAGTTTAGGACCCAAAATAGATTTTTGAAAAGACACACTTTTCTCAGATCCAGGCTTGACGACTGGTGGCGGTCCCATAATTGCTTTGGGGCTGCTTGTACATTATGGGGGCCGCCCATATTTATAGGACCTCCATTAGTGGACTTCTTTTTCTGAGCTTTCACAAATTTTATTTCCTTAGTTCCACTAGATGATGCTTCTAATGAGTTGAACCCTAAACCCAATTTTTCTCTGAAGGGTTTTTGATTACTTAACATTTCATTTAGACAATGTGTACTCTTTTCAAATTTATTTAATCTAATGGCTTCCTCTTTGAGTCTTTCATTATCAATTTTAAGCATATGACACTCTACACATTCGAGATCAACTCCTTTGTTTTTCTCGAGTGTGGATAATTTATCTTTTAATTTTCTAAGCTCCTTTTCTAAGCTATTTTTAGTGGCCTTTAATCTTTTGTTCTTTGTGATTATTTTTAGACTCATTCTACATAGTTTATCATGTTCATTATCTAGAGCTAAATCGTCTATTGATGAGTTTTCATCAGTAAAGTAAAAGGAATCGGAACATACCTCATTTGGCGCTTGAGCTACAAGACATGTTTCGTCTTTGATATTTTCATCATCTTCTTCACCGCTATCGCTCCACGAACCTCCAACGAATGCTCTTTGGTTCTTGTATTTTAATGGTTTTGGACATTCTCCAATAAGATGATTTGGGTCTTCGCATCTAAAGCATTTCCTTTTACCCTTGCCGTTTTTGTCATCTCGGCTTCTTTGAACGATCTTTTTATCGTTCCTTGGTTGTCTAACAAATTTTCCACTTTTTTTGAAGAACTTCTTGAAGTCTCTTACCGCCATGACGTACTCTTCGTTTTCACTTCCGAAAGTCGAATACTCCTCATCACTAGATTCCTTCTTAGCCTTTAAAGCTAGAGATCTCCTTTCTCCTTTAGCTTTGACTATTTCGAAATATTTCTTGATGATCATTTCGTGAACCTTGAGGTTCCCGATAAGTTCATCAAGGGATAGTGATGTTAAGTCTTTTGACTCTTCAATCGCCATGACCTTTGCTCTCCATTTAGGATGTAAAGCCCCAAAAAACTTCCTTACATAGTTCTTGCTAGAATAACCTTCATCAAAAGCTTTAAGACTAGTAATTATTGTATTAAATCTAGCAAACGCACTATCTATAGATTCGTCTTCAGAAATGACGAATTTTTTATATTGTTGAACCAAAAGGTCGATCTTATTATCTTTGACTTGACTATTACCTTGGTGGGTGATTAACAAAGTTTTCCAAATATCTTTTGCCGTATTACACATGAAAATCCTATCATATTCTTTTCTAGGCACAACGTCGTTGTAAATAAACCATTTAGCTTCGTTTATTTTTCGCAAGTATCCTTTTAAGTTATTCACTTTGTTTTTCAAATGGCTAACCTCTCTAATTTGGTTTCCGGATCTTTGTTAAATAGGTTATAAATCACGTTCGTTAATAACATGCTAAAGATCAAGTTCTTTTGGATTTAAACTTAAAGGTTTCGAATCTGTATTTTCCAATAAATAAAACTATCACATTTCAAAATAAGTGGTGGTCTTTGATAGATTGCCTTCTAGATATTTGTCGGAATTCCATAGGATCGGTTCAAGCTTTAAAAATACAATATATTTTAAAAAACTTGAGTGGCCTTGGCTTCTGATACCAATTGTGGAAACTAGAAGGGGGGGGTGAATAGTTTACCAGCTCATTTTACGTTTTAAAAGTTTGCTTTCAAAGTACTTAGATTCAAGTTATATGTGCAACCAATCAACAATATGAATCAACAATATAAATATCTAAACTAATACTAATTAACAATCACAATAATTAACAATCACAATAATTTAGAGAAATAGAAAAAGGAACAATCAAACCAAAGACGCTAAGATTTTATAGTGGTTCGGTTACGAAGCACCTCTTTGCCCTACTCCACTCCCCAAGTATCCTACTCGAGATTTTACTATGTCAACAAGCTCTTTTTAGGCGGAGAAAACCGTTTATACGTCGCTTACGTTGTTTTCTGACAGTAAGCTAAATGTCGAGTCCTAATCTTAGCTAGAACCAATCTACAACTTCACAAGATCTACACAATCGGATTTACACACAATCCGAATCACACAATTACACAAGATAATTACAATAGAGATTAGATACTTAGGAGAAGAGACGAGAGATCACTAATTAACAATTCATTTCTATACGAATGTTCTTCTCTTGCACTTCATAGAGATGAAAGAAGAGATGAGAAGGAAGATATTTAATCACTTGAAACAAGATCAAACAATGTTAGTGATCAAGAGATTTAAAGAGAGAAAAAAGGCTTTTAGAGAGAGAAAGTTATCAGAAAAATTCGTGCAAAGAGGTATGTTTTTCTACCAGAAATAGTGTAGTATTTATAGCAAGCGAATCCAACGGCTAGCTGGTGGTGGTCCCGGCAGTCCTAGATATATATAGGGCCGTCAGGCCTATAAGGGGCCGCCACTAGACTACGCTCTTGTTTTTGTCTTTTTGTGGTGAAGGTTGTATTTGGTATGGAAGGAAGCTTCCATTTGGGGGGGAAAACCAGATTCAAATTTTATTATTTAAATAAAACATTTCTTTTATTAAAAAGTATTTTGTAAAAACATTTTTATGAAAATATAATGGTTAAGAAAAAATATTTTCTTGATCACTAATCATGCTTAATGATTTGTTTGTACATACCTTAAGTGATTAATCTTAGAAATGAAATTTTACGATTAATAATTTGTAAACGTTTATCGTAAACGTTTTTACATTTTTTTATTATCAAAACGTTGAAAGGTCGAAAAATATAAATAACGTTTCTAGACATTATTTGTATTAACATAGGATAATTCTTGGAAAGCCCCAAGGTGAGAGCCCTTTTGTTTTTTTCACCCTCCAAAATGGACTTTTCTCAAAATGTCTCATGCGACTTAAGCAACTTATGCAACTTAATAAAATTTGTACAAGTCGCATATGTCACATGGGGAATTTTAAGGTCGCATGGGGCATTTCAAAAAATTCTTGTACACATATTATAAAGTTGCATAAGTTGCTTAAATCGCATGGGCCATTTAAAAAAAAAGTCCATTTCAAAGCGGGCAAAAAAAACAAAATGCCTCCCAACTTGGAGCACTTCAAGAATTAGCCCTTTTTACATTTATTCATACAATTTTTTTTTGGAATGATGACATCAAATAACGTCACTTTTATAGCATCTTTTATCTCGTAATTAACCCATTTTGTATGATTATTGCAAAGAATTGTTACTTAATCGTTTATATTTGAGAATTGCAGTAATTATGGAGTACTTGGTGAAGATTAGCAAAAAGGCGCGCATTCTGGAGCTTAAATGAAGATATTTTGAAGAATACTGTTCTGATAACCAATACGCTGTATCCATCAAGGAAGAATACTGGTCTGGTAAGCCACGGATCCACCAAAACAACGTATGAATCTACCATATGGTGGATCCGTAGGTCGCCTATTTCAACAAAAACAACCAAAACTGCATTTTGCACCCTAAACTCAAAACAAATTAAGAAATAGGAAAGTAATGTCGTAGATATAACCTAATCGCATGCAATTCATTACACATAATCTAATAGACTTGCACATTATCCTATTAATATTACACATACTAATTTAACATAGTTTAGTTAAGATTTTAAGGCTTCCTATTAAATATTTATTTTGAATTACCATTGTGAACGATCATGATCATGATGATCATGCAAAGCGCAACGATAGTCATCAATAATTTCACCGTTGGGAGAGAATTTGCTCATCATGTCCGTAGAGGGATGAAAGGAAATGAAGTGTTTAACTTTTGAGAGAGAAACAAGTTATTTTGAATAATTTTAAGAGCTTAGATAGAAGGCGACCGTAAGGTAACGGTTCATTAGGAGAGTTTTTGGAGTGTTGCATTCGTTTGCCCCACGAAGAATGCTAGACTGAATGGAGTGGAAGTAGTGATACAATAGAGCATGTATGCATCATAAGCGGATAACTGAATTTTAGGTCCATTGTCACAAATAATGTTTTCTCTGATAACGATTTCTGTGGTTTTGAGGTATGGACACACTTTATCAGTGTAGAGGAAATTTAGATTAAGTATGTCGTATTTTTCTCCATTGAGACTTTTCTTGGTTATGTTAGTTATGATTGAAGTGGGATGATCAAGTTTTGTGAAATATGGATCGTTTGTTTGTGAGTTATAATGGTTTAGAATAGATGTAAGCGACCATTCATTGCTATAAAAGGAGTGTTGACTAACGGGTTCACACTCCTTTTTATATATAAATAAATATAAACATATATAAATATATAACAAGGATCAGAATCCACAAAATCAATGAAACCGGAAGTAGTATAGAGTGTTTCCGGGTCGTTATGTCCCAACGAGGCTAGAATGGAAAATCGAATGACGAATTGATAATTGATGTTTGAATATGACAAGGATTTGGATATGAATGGGCACTAAACCTAATAAGCAAATGCACACAAAGATAAGCAAGGAAAATAAGCTAGAACAAGCATAAAAGCTAGAAATGGCAAAAACACTTAAAACTTTTAAACTAAGACACAAATAAGCTCAAATAAGCTTAAGACAAGACCAAATAAGCTAGACTAACTCTAAATAAGCAAATTCAGCAAACAACTAAGCTAAACTAAGCAGGAGAAACTCAACAGCACTAACAACAGTACTAGCAGTATTAACTAACAGTACTAACTTGGAGTTAGTACTGCTAGCTATAAGTTAGTACTGCTAGCTCTACTAAAACACAATGAAACAAGAAATAAGCAAATAAGCTAAAACAGATATTTAACTATCCCTAATAAGCACTCAGGCATAAGAATAAGCAACTACAATAAACTAGAATGGAGAATAAGCTAAAAATCTAGAAACTGATAAACTCTTAAAATTACTTTGAAAAGGCAAATGAGCTAAAATAAGCTTACTCTTAAAGACAGTAAAGGCAGCGTAATAAGGATCCGGGCAATGTTACCTTCAAGATCAACAGCACAGAAATAATAAAGAACGACACAAAAGTCGTTTAAACTGATACAATTGGATTTAAATAAAATAAATATTACAAAAGCTTATAGCTTTACTTTGTTCTTTTGTTATCATATTACAAAAAACAACATATATTTCCCAAAAAAAAGATACACAAGAAGTCTTTAACTTTACTATCCCAAAACATGAATCCAATGTCATCCTTGGCAATCTCGTGCCTAATGACCTCCTAAAACATTTGCTTAAAAACCGTCAACTAAAATTGTTGGTGACATTCATAGGTTTTGATGAATTAAATTATAGCAGGACCGCGAGACTTTCACGAGATGTTTACACAAACAAAATGCCAACAATCAAAAACCGAATTATTGAAGCACTAAAGCTCATGACACCGAAGCCAACATAAGTTTGCTATTTTAGCAGTTATTTTGTGCCCGTACATATGTTTTAACCCGCAAACATCCAAGAACGACATAGTCAAACGTTCGTTCCTAGTGATAGCAATCACCCAAACGGGGAGGTTAATCCAATAGATAGATTTAATAATCAGTTCGCTAATACGCTCACATAATGTAATTCACAACTATCATCTATGCAATTAACAGTTCATGAATAAATGGGCTAGGAGGGTTATCTTCGCTACGTTAGGGGCAACACATAAATCAATATACTATCAACACTATTGCATCCATTTATAAAACTAAAGCATGTTCTCACGTACATACCACCCCAAATAATAATAATCGTAAAACAGAAAAAAGTGGGCTATGGACTCACCTGAGTACAGACAGCTCAATTAATCTCAGATAAAA
Source organism: Tanacetum coccineum (assembly GCA_026074375.1). Taxonomy (NCBI): domain Eukaryota; kingdom Viridiplantae; phylum Streptophyta; class Magnoliopsida; order Asterales; family Asteraceae; genus Tanacetum; species Tanacetum coccineum. Next base: position 215,470 of record BQNB010000032.1, on the reverse strand, counting down.
CGACACACAGACGATAAATGCAACCTTATTTAAATTAAGGCAGTATAAGTACGAGTACTTTAATTAACATCGAATAAATCTATAGTGTTAACAACATATCTATCGTTCGTATGCTATCATAAATAAAGAGTGTCATGACATGACGTACAGGAGTTTAGGACACTTAAATCGAAATCCAACAACTCCATCGAGTACGCCATCCTAAGATGCCTCATTATGAAACACCCTAGTAATATATCACATTGAGAACCACTCAATATTCTATAAGCTAATCACCGACTAATCATTTAAAGTAAAATAGTACTTTATAAAGTGAAAACGTTTAAAAAATAAACTATTTCACTGTAAAATGACCTTAACCTTGTCGTTTTAAACCCGTTGCTACGCCTCTTACGTCCACGTCTTTCGTAGTAAGACGAGCGATATAAAATACATATTAAAGTATTTAAACGCGATCTTGAGAGCTGCGCTAGTAAAATCACTGATTCACGAAAAACACTCATTTTGTCGTTTTAAAGGTTTAATTAGCGTAAACCTGTATTCGCGAATAACTTATTCGTTTAAACTCTTATATTTAGTGATTCTTTTCGAGTAAGTTCAGTGTTATTAAAAGAATTATAATATCCTCAACAAATTTATCCACTGATGAAAAGAGATTAACTGTTCATAGATTATAAATTACTTTTATAAACATTAATATCAAAGATGTCGTAGTTTATATTCGATATAGTTCCGTTTTTTTAACGATTCTTGCGTGTACGATCTCGTATCAAAAGTATATCATATTATAGAGGGTTTAAAAGTAAAAAGTTGCTGTAAGAATAAGTAACTTTTATAAAAATAGTTTTCTAAAGTTTTATAGTCGACAAACACTTTTTAACGTATCTTTTTCATATAGTATCGGATTTTCAAGTTTCATATCATTATGGCATCGCACGGAGGCTTTAATATTTTATAAAACATCATTACCTACGTCCTGAGAGATTCGAATATAACAGCCCATATGTATCATGTATGTTTCTTAAAAAAACCTTGTTTTATATGTAATTTATTAACTTAGTATGAGTTAATTATAAAAACTCTATAACCATATTTTACATATGTGGCACTTATAATAACGTCTAAATCATCCCTAGTCCATATAATTTCATTGTAACAATTCAAAAACCCTTTTACTTTCATTATTTTCACAAGTGAAAGTTTAAAGAAACAATATAAAACCCTAATTTAGCCTTTAAACATGGTTTTATACTTAAACTATAAGTTAACATATTTTATATATACTTTTTCCATGATACTTATATAACATTAGGACATGAAAATAAGTGTATGAAATTGATAAACTCAAATAAAAAATCTATTTTATAACAATTTAAAAGACATTAGAGTTGATTATAGTTCTAAAAGTTAACATGTAATACATAAAATCAGAAGAAAGAAAAGTATAAGAATTAAGAAAACCTAGTAATGGTGTAAGAGATGAGAAATAAGTTCTAAAAACCCGTTTATATAATTCAATAAATAAAATCTTCGCATAGCTTATAACCCAAGAAATATTTTTTCAAAACCCTAATCTTTCCTTTTTCTCTTCTATAACTTGAAAATGATTAACCAATTCTACCCAACACCTTAGAATAACCTTAAGTAATTAGTGTATAGGTTGTAAGATTTTTACAAAATCAAAGTATGGATTTTGTTTTTATGCCCGAATTGTTGCCGGCTCTGGGATTCTTTAGAGAAGAAAAGATAGAACGGATAATATACCAAAATGAATTTTTATGTTAAGTATAGAAGTTGTAAACAATAGACCATGCATGCATGCCTTATTTAAAGCAAAAAATCTTGATTAACATAAACCCTAGTTACTATTCAGAACCCTAATTAAGTAAGCAGACAAGTTGGAAAAATGTGTAAGAGTTTACCTTTATTTAATTATCTAGATATATGTAATATGATGGACTCTTGGTCCAATCTTCAAAAATTTCGGCATTTTGAATATTTATATATATGTTATAATTAATTATTTGAGTATTGGTATAATCGTCGGGTATTTGTTTAGGCGTAGTTATTTAAGAACTTCCGGGTAAGCATAAACGAATTTTTATTGAAAAAACGTAAGAATTATACGTAGCCAATAAAAATAAAATGAACAAAGTCATTAAATATCCTTATGAATAATCATAAAACAACTTGCTTGATACAAACATTTAATTAATCATTTAATGCCCGTTTACAGTGTATGAACATTTCAGTTACCGTGATTTAACTTAAAGTTTACGGTTTAAGAGTAAACGCGTAAAACCCTAAAAATAAATTATGAAATACATAATGTCATACAATGACCTAAAATACGAGGTGTTATAGTCTCCCCCCGTTAAACAAGCCTTGTCCTCAAGGCTTATCACACAGCACTTGACGACGGTGCAGTCTTGGTGAAGAGGTGTGGATATTTCTTCTTGAATTGATCTCACAGTTCCCATGTAAATTCATGACCTCTCCCTTTCATGAGTTCCATCTATCCTTTGACTATGGGATACGGCTTCGCTCAACCGTTTAACTTCACGTCTGTGATCTCTATTGGTTTCCTCGACAAAAACTGAAGCATGTCCATCAAAATGAAGTCCAACCAAACCGGAACAAAGAGGAAGGGGGGTGGGGGGTAAAGGGAACGGCTAAGGGTTTCGTCGCATAACACATCTTTAATTTTGACACGTGAAAATGTAGTAATGAACTCTGCTCAACTCCATCAAGCGAAGCTCGAAGCTGTAAGCAACGTCTCCAAACCCTTTTTTTATCACCAATGAAAGGTCCAACAAACCTGGTATTAATTCCTCGTTTGCCAAAACGTACAACCCCTTTCCAAGGCGAAACCTTGAGCTCAACATTATCCTCCAACCTCAAACTCCTCGGCTTAAACGCTTTAAATCACAGCGTAGTCCTTGTCAAACACAGAGCAGGGCTTGCATCCTTTGCTTAACTTGAATGATTCTCTCAGTCGTCTCTTGTACTATCTCTGGACCGGTGAGTTGAACTTCTCCAACTTCAGCCCAACAACAGGCTAACGACATTTCTACCTAAAGTGCCAACAAAGGGTGCAGCCTTAATGCTAGCGATGATAACAGTTATATTATGAAAACTCGACCAATGGCAAATGTTTAACCCAACCATTTCCAAAGTCGATCACACAAGCTCTAAGCATATCTTCGAGAGTTTGGATAGTTCTCTCGCTTTGTCCGTCAGTTTGCGGATGATATGCCGTACTCATATCTAAACTTGTACCCAAAGCTTTCTGAAGTGACCTCCAGAAATTCGATGCGAACCTAGGGTCACGATCACAAATAATTGAGACCGGTATCCCATGCTTGATACAACATCCTTCAGTACAATCTCGCTAAGTATTCTCCAAAGGCAGTTTCTTCATTGGTATAAAAGAATTATGCTGACTTTGTAAGACGGTCACGATTACCCAAATGGTGTCATAACCCTTGTGATGACTTAGGAAAGCTTTGTGACAAAATCCATCGTGAATTATGTCCCACTTCCATTGAGGTATTTCGGGTTGTACCAAAAAACCCGATTGTCCTGATGTTCGGGCCTTAACCACTAGCACAGTCAAATGCACTTGCTAACATAGGTGACGATATCAGCTTTCATATTGGGCCACCAATATAGCTTCTTCACGTCTTGGTACATTTTCTCGGAACCTGGATGGATTGAATACTTCGATTTGTGGGATTTCTCGTGCATGATCACAGTCCGCAAATCGCCATAACAATGAGTAACCAACTCCTGCCATTGAGGCATAGGGTTCCATCCCATAACGAGGTTCCAACCTTTCTGTTCTCATTGCCACTGGCTATTTAGCATTTTCAATGCAGCATACCCCAACATCCTCACCTTGATATTTTCTGTTTCCGTGCTTTCAGTCTTGAGCAATTTAAGAGTATTTGCTTAGTATGATCCAAGCCTAATAGACATGACTTAACAATCCTCGAACTCCTTAAAACGGTGGTTCCCCGTTCTTTCCTGCTCGAAAGCATCATCAACGACATTTGCCTTCCCCTAGGTGATAACGAATATCGCAATCGTAATCACTAACATGCAACTCTAACCATGCGGCAGTTTTCTCATGTTCAATTCCCTCTGAACTAAGAATATGCTGTAAACTCCTTATGATCAGTGAACACTGTACACTTGGTACCAAAAAAATACAGATAGTGTCCTCCCAAATCTTCAGAGCAACACTGACTGCTCCAATTCCAGAGACAAGAGTAGTAAATAGTTTTTTCTTTTCTCTTAATATCTCCCTCATGGAATCTTTTAAAAAAAACAACTTATAAAAAACACTTGCGTGAAAGCATAAGAAATCACCTTTCTCACCTTTTCCCTTTTCCCTCTTTCTCCTTTCCCCCCCCCTCCTTCACCCTCTTTTTTCCCCCATTCCCCTCGCCCTCTTCCATTTTTCTTTCCCCCCTTTGCAAAAAATCAATTAAAATACAGCACGCCCTAAATCACATAAATTCCTTCCTTCGCAGCAAGCAGTATACGATAAAATCTTCACTTCCTTCGGGTAAAAGAGCCAGAATTGGTGCATAAACATAACTTCTTCTTGCTTCAATAACTAAACTGGAAAGACTCATAATTCCTCTAACTTGTTTTTATATCACCCCACTCAAATCTTCTAAAAAACTTACACTTCTTTTACTTCTTCTTTTGAGTGAGCTTCGTCATTGGTTTTGGGGCAATCTTATTAGAAAAAAGAAAAAACCCTTATGTTCTTTTCAATGAAAAATACAATGAAGTCGCCGATAATATGAAAAGTACTTAACAACCCCAACACACCACCCAACCCATCAAGAACCTAAAAAAAAAACTGACCCAAGAAATTCCTAAGAATCTCTCTTCTATCTCCGTTGGTGTCTTAAGGAGATAGCCCAAAACTTTTAAAAAATCCAATCTTTAACGGATGTCCCGGATCTTCTTGGCTGAGGATCTACGCCGAGAAAATGCCTTTAATTCGTAATTCAAATCACAAGTGCCGGAGGACGACTGTAAAGAACTTTGGCGAAAGAGAAGAGCCAAAATTCACACCATACAACTTGGAAAATTTTGCATACAAAACCCTCCTCCGCCCCCCCCTTTTCCTGTCAACAACCTCTTTTCAACTTCCAAAATAGACTCCAGTATTATCTTCAGAATGGCTAGAATAGCAAAGATGCACCATTCAAGCTCTTCTTTTGCTTTCTCTTGGAATAGATCAAAATACGTCAATAAAGACAACCAATTACGGAATTTTGTCCAGATAAGGTTTGCACACTCGGTTCTTGATGTCCATGAACACAGCAAGTTGCGTTGGGCAAACCAAACGCATGACTTGAATTCCGAATGTCCATATCGAGTTCTGAAGGCAGTCTTCAAGATGTCTTCTTCTCGAACCTTCAATTGGTGATAACCAACCTTAGTCGATTTTTGAGTAAACAACTCACCCTTTGAAGTTGGACGAATAAGTCATCAATTCCTCGGTAGTGGATAACGTTTCTTCACCGTTAGTTGTTTAGTTCCCGAAATCTAAGCAACATCCGTAACGATCCATCTTTTCTGTCTGACGACTGAGAACTGGAGCACCCCATGGTGACGAACTAGGTCTTATAAAAGCCTTTGTCGGCAAGCTCTTGTAGTTGAACCTCCAATTCCTTCAATTTCTGATTGGGCCAATCTATAAGGGTGCCCGTGCTACAGTGCAGCACCAGGTACTAGATCGATTATGAACTTCCACTTGTCTGGTAGGTGGAAGGCCTGGCAAGTCCTCGGGAAATACTTCTGGGAAATTTTTGACGATCGGTACCTCTTCCAGTTGCTTCTTCTTCGATTGGTCTCCAGTCTCCTTGACGGTAATATGTGCCAAAAAGACGTGACAACCTTGTAGCACATACTTCTGGGCCTTGGTGCACGAGATGATGTTCAATCGAGTCCCGCGTTTATTTCTACTTCCGTCTCCATGAAAAATTAAGATTTCGCTCCCAAAAGGAATACGAACGATCTTCTTAGCACAGTCAATAATGGCCTGGTATTTCGTCAACCAGTCCATGCCAATTATGACGTCATAAGTACCCATTTCAACAGGCATTAGGTCGACGTGAAACGGATGGTTCAGAAAATTTAACGTGCAACCCAGTAATACCGTATTTACCCATATTATGCTACCATCAGCTAATTCAACGTTATAACCATGATCTAATGTAGTGGGGGCTATATTAATCAAAGCACTAAATTGAGTAGACACGAAACTTCTATCTGCACCAGTATCAAATAAAATGGAAGCACAACGGTTGTTTAGGAGAAACGTACCCGTCACAACGTTGTTGTCTGGGTTTTGCCCTGCAACTCCCTAAGCCCTGGCTACACCGCTACCATTTCCCTGATTCTTGGTCTTCCACTGGTGGGCAGTTGCTCCTGAAGTACCTGGATTCCTACACTCAAGCAAACATGGCATTGTAAAAATTTGCCCTTGGGCCTCGGTTGTGTAGTTTACGGTTGTTTATTATTGTTATTGCGGTTGTTGTTGTTTGCAGTCGCAGGCCGGCTCCTACAGTCCTTGGCCAGGTGGCCAAGTTTCCTGCAGTTAGTGCATTTTGGTGTACAAGGACCGTGATGGTTGAAGTTACACTTGGGACATCGAGGTTTAGTCCCCTCATACGGTTTCCTGTCACCATTCCCGGCAGCATAAGCCCTGCCTGTATTCTGCCTTTTGTTCTGCTGGTAGGTTTGGTTATTTCGAGGAGTGTCTTCCAACTTCCTCTTGTTTTCAGCCAAAGTGTTAATCCTCCTATCCATCAAGCCAGTTGCCATCTCAATAGCCTCCTGCATGGTCTTTGGCTTTGATGCCACAACACTTGAGTAAATTGGGTCGGGCATTCCACCGACATATCTTTCAATTTTGTCAGCTTCTTCAGGGAACATCCTGTCACTCAGATAATCGCTAGCTCCTGGAATCGTGGTTGTAGGCTACCACATCGGTGCCTGTACTTTTAGGTTCCACAACTATGCCTCAAATTTCTTGATTTCATTCCTTTGGACAATAATATCGTTGTCATCATCTTTTTCAAGTCATGACCACGTCATCGCATACGCAACCTCATTAGTCACTGTCCTAGCATGTGAGTTCCACCATGTAGAGCTTTCCCAATAGAGTACATAGTGCAACTTCACTTGATCGAGGCGCGCGCGAGTGGAGTGCGGAATTACTTATGCGAATTCGGGAATCCATCCTTCTAACAACCGCTGCAACTTAATAAAGTGCGCATAGTTGAACACTTCCTTCTGTCCGAACACATTCGGGGCTGGGTAGGAGGAGGAGTAGCGGGGTGGTGGTGTGAGGAGGGCGAAGTTCATGTATGTCGTGATAGGTGCACTCCAACCTCCAATGGTGCGTCATTCCTTCTTCTATCATCTCATCCTACTCTCTCTCTATGAAGCTAACGTTTGGCTTGCGTCAGACTTGACGGGTTGACAGATGCTTAGTAGGCACACACTACACACACAGTCGCGAGAGTCGCGCGCACCACTTATTGTTACACACAAACGGTATGGTGGATCTCGGTGTCAGTGTGGGGAGTAGGGTCTGTGTACGTGTGGAGTTGTAAGTAACATGGTGGGGGAGTGCGGTGACTGGACTGGACCTCGGGGTTCTGTGGCCTTCCTATTGGTGCCATTTTCTTAAATAACAAGAAAACCACTCTATATATCTCACACTTCGCGCGTAGACTGCATTTTCTAAAATCTAACCAACCATGTATAAATAATGAATAATAACGATATCACAACATTTAGTGAAATACACATATGAGGTATTATATAAGAGTATGGACACACACACATCTATCTAAAATACATGACACACACACACACACACACACATAGTAAACAGATGGATTATTTTACGATAGATAACTGTGGTTAAATATTACATATTTGATAATAAAGTGTGTTGTGACATTTAGATACTGTTATTATTTGAATATTATTTAGATAATTAATACGAGTACTAGCACACAAGATGGTAATAAATTGTGTAGAGCTTTATATTAATATATACAAATTAGGTATTTGTAATGTGAGGGGTGGAGGCAGAGAGAGTACCACGAGACACACACACACACACACATCGAATCTAACTCTAATTTTCTATGAGTTTATGGAAGCTCCTGAGTAGGATCTCTCTCGAAATTTTGTACAAGCTGCGAAGAAGCAGAGCGTGTGTGACGAGGGAAGTGCAGCATTGATGTTGAATGTATTTATAGTATGAAAAAAGAAGAGGGTGAGAGAGAAAGTTGAAGGTATGAAAGGAGGTAGAAGGTTGACTAGAAGTTATTATATAAATTAAAAAAAAATAATGAGAAGTTGTGGAAAGAGGATTGGAGATAATAGTATTAGAAGAGAAGAAATGTGAGATATATATCTATCTATCTACATTTATCATTGATAGTGTTCGTGGGTAGATGTCTCACATATACTATCATCGACTCTGTGGGAGAGAGTCTCTCTCTATATATGAATTTGGTGAGCTGAGTAGAGAGAGAGGTTAATTGTTTATATTGTAATAAAAGATTGACAGCAGGTGGAATTTATGAATGATGGGAAATTGAGTAATGATATCACACGAATAATCTAGATTTTATCGAGGAGAGGAAAATTTTTTTTGACAAGAAATAAATTATGTTGAGGGAATGAGAATAAGTTGGTTGAGAATGATAGAGAATTATGGGTAGAGAATTAATAGAGAGATATGTGAGAGAGCAGTTGAATGTAAGGGCGATTGATGGTAGTTTTTGTGGTGACACACCAGAAGAATATATATTAGTTTGTTGTATTAGAATAGTTAGAGAGGTGTAAAAATAGTGGGAGGGATTTATAAGGTTAGAATAATTGTGAGGGAAATTTTTAAATATTAAAATAGAATAAATATATTGTTAGAGAGAAACAGACGGAATGAGCGCAAAAATAGTAGTTAAATTTTAATTTTGGTAAGAAATTATGTGTAGTAAAAAAAATAGAAGTAAAAAGAAGAAATATAAAAGACCTAATATAATTAAAGATATTAAAAATCCTCTTACGAACGTAACCAACATCTCAGGAATCTAATATCATGCTCGAGAGGTACGCATCTCTCTGCCTAATCCCAGCAGCTCGGGATCCCAGAGATCCATCAACATATGTAGGGCTAATAGGTGGTGGTATAGGTAATGGTGGAGAGGGTATATGAGGAAGTGGTGATGAGTATGGTGAGAGAGGTGATGGTGAGTGAGTAGGTAAGGCTAATACTCTCTCAGCAACTTCCTCGGAGAGGAAAGGTGTTGGCGCCTGGGTTCGGATGGACATCCTAGCCGTGGCGCGATAAGCAAGTATGGGTCCTGGTCAACTGAATAAGCAACAGCTGCAGGCTCGGCAGGGGCTAAGTGCTCATCATCATCATCTCCTCTGTCAGCCGGATAGTCGGCTGGATCCTCCTCAGGATCCTCCTCGTCATTCTCCTCTAGGTCCTCCTCAGGGTCGGACTCCGGTATATACCCTGGTGACTGATGAAGTGGTGAGGTCACAGCAGGCAGAGCTGCTCCTCATCCGGGAAATACCTCATTCGTCTAACCGTAAGAACCCGGGTAGAACAGTCTCCGGAACAAAATGTATGTAGATATGTGAAGGTGGTGCCTGCTCTGGCCTCCTAGGTGCCGGGCACGAATTTGGTGATGGTGGTCCCCTCATAAATGAAGGTACCTCGACTCTGGGTGTCCCCATGTACAAATTCATCCTCCGATACTGATGTTATTTTAAGTGTAGAGTGCTCAGAGCTGAACATACGTATCTGAAATCAAAAATTAGCTTAAATAAAGTATATTAATATACGACTATCATCCTTATAACGTAATATATTAATAAACACGTATATCAATTATGCATTTTATAGCCTTAACCGGCTAATTCAATAATTTGTATATGAATACCCCGGCAAAACCCTTTTGGTATTAATGCAATGTTTGAAAATGGATATAGTCCACAAAAAACATTTTGACCTGTTTCTCTATAAAACCTTGGCTCTTGATACCAATCTGTAACACCCCCAAAAATGGGTCCGCAAGCGGAATAAGGGTCCGGGCATGTTACTTCAAGATCAACAGCACAAATATATATAAGAGCGACATAAAAGTCTTTAAACTGAAACATTTGACTTAAATAAAAGATTATATTAAAAAGCCTTATAGTTTACTTGTTCTTTGTTTTTCCATATTACAGAAAGACAACATATATTTCCCCAAAACATGATACACATAAGTCTTTAACTGTACAATCCCAAAACATCATCAATGCATCCTTGGCATCATCGTGCTTAAGTAAATGACCTCCTGAAAACATTGCTTAAAACGTCAACAAAATTGTTGGTGAATTCATAGGTTTATGTAATTAAATTATGCAGGACCGCAAGACTTTCACGTGATGTTTACAACATATGCCAACAATCACAAAACCAGATTATTGTTGCACTAAGCTCATGACACCGAAGCTCAACTATATTTGCTATTTTAGCAGTTATTTTGCCCGTACAGATGTTGTAACCCGCAACATCCAAGTCCGACATGGTCAACGTTCGTTCCTAGTGATAGCTAATCACCCAAACGGGGAGGTTAATCCCAATAGATCTATTTATATCATTCGCGCTCACATAATGTAATTCACAACTACATCTATGCAACAATAACAGTTCCATGAATAATGTGGACTCAGAGGGTTATCGCAACATAGGCAACACATAATCAATATACTTTCAACACTTGCATCCAATATAATAAAACAAAGCATGTTTTCCATCACACCAATTAATAATAGATTCAGTAAAACTGTAAAAAGTGGGGCTATAAACTCACCTTGATTACAGATAGCTCAATTATCTCAGCAAAACGACACACAAGACGATAAAGGCAACCTATTTAAATTAAGGCAGATAAGTACTGAAACTTAATTACATCGAATATATCTTATAGTTGTTACATCATACTAAACGTTCGGGCTATCAATAAATAAAGAGGTCCCATGACATGACGTACGAGAGATTAGAACACTTAAATCGTAATCCAACAACTCATCGATACGCCATCCGAAGAGGCGCTCATTATGTAACACCCTAGTTAATATAGGCACATTGATAACCACTCAATATTCAATATAGCCAAAATCACCGACTAATCGATTTAGGTAAAATAAACTATTTATAAGGATAGAACGTTTAATAAAAATACTTTTTCGTAAAAATGACCTAGTTATGGTCGTTTTAAGCCCGTTGCTCGAGTTATCTTACGTCCACTGTCCTTCGTAGTAAACGAGCGATCAAAATATTACATTATCAGTTTTTAAAATTCTTGTGATGATCGTAAAAAATTACTGTTCATGACAGCTCATTTGTCGATTTACGTCATACAATGTAGCGAAAACTTAATCCTGTGCGATAACTAATTCGTTAAAACTCCGGATTTTAGTGATTCCTTCGAGTACGATCACGTTATTAAAAGATTTCTAAATATCTTCACAAATTTATCCACAGATGAATATGATTTTTACTGTTCAAGAAGTTTAAAAAATTACTTTTATAAACTTTAATATGAAAACTTCGTAGGTTTATTCGTTATAGTTCCGTTATAACGATTCTTGCGTGTACGATTCTCGAAATCAAAAGTTATATCATATTTTAGCGGTTTTAAAAGTAAAAGTTGCGTAATGAAATAGTTAACTTTTTATAAAAACTAGTTTTGATAAAGTTTTTAAATAGTCGAAACTCGTTTTTTAACGTATCTTTTTCGTTATAGAGAACGTTTAGTTCCAAGCTTCTTATCATTATGGAATTCGAGTCACGAGGCGTATTATTTTATAAAAATATCATAACCAACTGTCCCAAAATTCGAATATGGACAGCCCCCTATGTATTTCAGTTTGTTTCTTTATAAAACCTTGTTTTATGTTAACTAAGAGTTAGTATTTTATTTATAAAAACTCGTATAAACCATGATTTTACATATGTGTGCACTTATAATAAAGTCTAATATCATCCCTATCCATAAAATTTCATTGTAACAAGTTCAAACCCTTTTTCTTTCATTATTTTCACAAGTTGCAGTTAAGAAACATTATAAAACCCTAATTAGCCTTAAACATGTTTATACTTAACTATAAGTTAACATACTTTTATATCTTTACTTATCCCAGAATAATTAATAACATTAGACATGAGAATAAAAAAAGGTATTTATTTTGTATAAATTGATAAACTCAATAAAAAATCCAATTTATACATTTAAAAGTCATTAGTGGGTGATTATGGCTATGATTTTAACATGTAATACATAAAATCATGAGGAAAGAAAAGTATAAAGAATTTAAGAAACCTTAGTGATTATTCTAAGAGAATTTGGGGTGTGGAAAAAAGTTCTAAACCCGTGTTAGATCAAAAAATAAAGCATCCAAGCTTATAACCCTATATTAGTTTTCAAAACCCAAATCTTTCCTTTTTCTTCTCTTAACTTGAAAATGATGAACCCAATGCTTCCCAACAACTTATAATACCTTAATAAGTTGTTAAAGGGTTGTATGATTTACAAAATCAAAGTATGGATTTGTTTTTATGGCCAATTGGTGCCGTGGTTTTAGATGAGAAAAAGAGAGAAAGAAAAAGTAATTTGGTTAAGTATAGAAGTTGTAAACATTAGCCATGCATGCATGCTTATTTATAGCATAAATATCTTGCTAACTTAACCCTAGTTACTTTCTAACCCTAGTTAAGTTAAGCATGACAAGTTGGAAAAATGTGTAAGACTTACTTTATGTAAATATCTAGATATTATTTACAAAGTGATGACTATTGTTCCAATCCTCAATTTTAGGATATTATTATATATGTGATTGTTTATAAATATATTTTGAGTATTGGGTATAATCGTGGGTATTTGTTTAGGCGTAGTTAGGTTTTAGAACTTCCGGGTATGCCTAAACGTATTTTATTATGAAACGTAAGAATTTTACGTAGCCAATAAAAATAAAATGAACAAAGTCATTAATTATCCTCATAATAATCATATAACACTTGCTTGATACAAACATTTAATCGTTTAATGCCCCGATTTACATTGTATGATCATATTTCAGTTATACGCGATTTAACTTAAAGTTTACGTGTTTAAGAGCAAACTCGTAAAACCATTAAAATAATTAATGAAATACATAAGTGTCATACTAATGACCGTAGACTAGAAGCTAGGTGTGTATAGTCTTTCGCCGCCCGTTAAAGCAAGCCATTGTCCTCAAGGCTTATCCACACAGCACTTGACGACGGGTGCAGTCTATGGGTGAAGAGGTTGGTGGATATTTCTTCTTGAATTGATCTTCACGTTCCCATGTAAATTCAGGACCTCTCTTGGAGTTCCATCTAACCTTGACTAATGGGATACGGCTTCGCTTCAACCGTTTAACTTCACGATCTGTGATCTCTATTGGTTCCTCGACAAACTGAAGCTTGTCATCAAAATGAAGTCCATCCAGGAACGGCTAAGGGTTCGTCGGCATAACACTTCTTTAAGGTTGGACACGTGAAAATGTATTATGAACTCTGGCTCAGCTCTCAGGAAGCTCGAGCTATGTATGCAACGTCTCCAACTTTTTATTACCTTGAAAGTCCAAACAAACCTAGGATTTAATTTTCCCTCGTTTGCCAAAACGTACAACCCTTTCCAAGGCGAACCTTGAGCACACACTTATCTCCAACCTCAAACTCCATCGCTTACGCTTTCAAACATCGTACTCCTTTTGTCAATCACGAGCAGCTTGCATCCTTTGTTTAACCTTGAATGATTCTCTCAGTCTTCTCTGTACTATCTCAGACCGGTGAGTTGAACTTCTCCCACCTCTAGCCCAACAAACAGGCAACGATATTTTCTACCGTAAAGTGCCTCAAATGGGTGCAGCCTAATGCTACATGATAACTGATAATGTACGAAAACTCGACCAATGGCAAATGTTTTAACCCAAACCATTTCCAATCGATCACACAAGCGCTAAGCATATCGATCGAGAGTTTTGGAATGGTTTCTCTCGCTTTGTCCGTCATTTTGCGGATTGATAATGCCGACTCATATCTAAACTTGTACCCAAAGCTCTGAAGTGACCTCCAAAATTTGATGCGAACCTAGGATCCGATATCACAAATAATTTGGAGACCGGTATCCATCCTTGTTACTGACTTCTCTTCAGGTACAATCTCTGCTAGTTTTTCTCACGGGTCAGTTTTCCTTCATGGTTATAAAAGATTGCTGACTTTGTAAGACGGTCAACGATTACCCAAATGGTGTCATACCCTTGTGATTGACCTAGTGAACTTTTGTGGACAAAATCCATCGTGATATGTCCCCACTTCCATTGAGGTAATTTCGTTGTTTACCAACACACCCGATTGTCTCTGATGTTCGCCTTAACCTTAGCACAGGACAAGCACTTTGCTAACATAGGAGGCATTATTCAGCTTTCATATTGGGCCACCAATATAGCATCTTTTAACGTCTTGGTACATTTTTCCGGAACCTTGAATGGAAAGAAATATTCTATTTGGGACTCTGCATGAATCACAGTGCCCGCAAAATCGCCATAACAAGGTAACCAACACCTGCCATTGAGGCATAGGGTTCCATCCGTACGAGGTTCCAACTTTTCTGTTCTCATTGCCTCTGGATATTTAGCATTTTCAATCAGCATACCCCCAACATCCTCACTCTTGATGTTTTCTGGTTTCCTTGCTAACAGTCTGCGCATTTAAAGAATCTTAGGAAATCAAGCCAATAGTCATTACTAAAGATCGAACTCTTAACGGTGTGTTCCCGTTCTTTCCTGCTCAAAGCCATCATCAACGACATTTTCCTTCTCCTGGGTGATAACGAATATCGCAATCGTAATCACATCAACCGCAAATCTAACCATCGCGTTGTCTCATGTTCAATTCCTTCTGATTAAGAATATGATGTAGACTCTTGTGATCAGTGAACACTGTACACTTGGTACCATACAGATAGTGTCTCCAAATCTTCAGAGCAAACACTACTGCTCCAAGTTCCAGATCAGATTAGTAAGTTTTTTTCTTCAGGATCCTTTAATCTGGCGTGATGCAAAAAAATCACCTTTTCCTCTTTGCATCAATACAGCGCCCAAACCCTTCTTCGAAGCATCGCAGTATACGATAAAATCTTCGCTTCCTTCGGGTAAAGCCAGAATTGGTGCACTACACAACTTCTTCTTCAATAACTGGAACGCTGCCTCTTGTTTATCACCCCACTCAAACTTGACCTTCTTTTGAGTAGCAACGTCATTGGTATGCAATCTTTGAAAACCCTTCAATAATGCCGATCATACCCAGCAAGACCTAAAAACGACGAAATCTCCGATTAGGTGCTATGAGATGCCCATCTTTAACGGATTTCCGATCTTGCTGGATCTAGTTGTGACAATGGCCTTTATATCAATCACGTGACCCGATGAACTGTACTTTGTGGAAACCAAATTCACACTGTGGAAAATTTGCATACAACATCCCTCTTTCTTCAACAACTCCAGTAATTATCTTCAGATGCTCTTCATGCTCTTTGCTTGCTCTATGAATTAGTAGGTGACGGGGAGGAAGGAGAGGAATCGTTGCGTCAGGGGGAAGGAGAGACAATTAATTTTGTCCATATAAGGTTTGCACACTCGGTTCAGAGGTCCATAAACACAGCGGTGCGTTCTCCAAACCAAACGGCAAGGTGGACTTGGGAGTGACTTGGAATTCGTAATGTCCATATCGAGTTCTGAAGGCAGTCTTCGAGATGTCTTCTTCTCGAACCTTCAATTGGTGATAACCAGATCTTAGGTCGATTTTTGAGTAAACACTCGACCCTTGAAGTTGGTCGAATAAGTCATCAATTCTCGGTAGTGGATAACGGTTCTTCACCGTTAGTTTGTTTAGTTCCCGATAATCTATGCACATCCGTAACGATCCATCTTTCTTCTTGACGAATAGAACTGGAGCTCCCCATGGTGACGAACTAGGTCTTATAAAGCCTTTGTCGGAAAGCTCTTGTAGTTGATCCGCCAATTCCTTCATTTCTGATGGGGCCAATCGATAAGGTGCCCGTGCTACAGGTGCAGCACCAGGTACTAGATCGATATGAAATTCCACTTGTCTGGTAGGTGGAAGGCCTGGCAAGTCCTCGGGAAATACTTCGGGGAAATTTTTGACGATCGGTACATCTTCCAGTTGCTTCTTCTTTGACTTGTCTCCAGTCTCCTTGACGGTAATATGTGCCAAAAAGACGTGACAACCTTGTAGCACATACTTCTGGGCCTTGGTGCACGAGATGATGTTTAATCGAGTCCCGCGTTTATTTCTACTTCCGTCTCCATGAAAAATTAAGATTTCGCTCCCAAAAGGAATACGAACGATCTTCTTTGCACAGTCAATAACGGCCTGGTATTTCGTCAACCAGTCCATGCCAATTATGACGTCATAAGTACCCATTTCAACAGGCATTAGGTCGACGTGAAACGGATGGTTCAGAAAATTTAACGTGCAACCCAGTAATACCGTATTTACCCATATTATGCTACCATCAGCTAATTCAACGTTATAACCATGATCTAATGTAGTGGGGGCTATATTAATCAAAGCACTAAATTGAGTAGACACGAAACTTCTATCTGCACCAGTATCAAATAAAATGGAAGCACAACGGTTGTTTAGGAGAAACGTACCCGTCACAACGTTGTTGTCTGGGTTTTGCCCTGCGACTCCCACTGCATAAGCCCTGGCTACACCGCTACCATTTCCCTGATTCTTGGTCTTCCACTGGGGGCAGTTGCTCCTGAAGTGGCCTGGAGTCCCACACTCAAAGCAAACAATAGCATTTGTATTTGCCCCTTGGGCTCTCGGGTTGTTGTTGTTACGGTTGTTGTTATTATTGTTATTGCGGTTGTTGTTGTTTGCAGTCGCAGGCCGGCTCCTACAGTCCTTGGCCAGGTGGCCAAGTTTCCTGCAGTTAGTGCATTTTGGTGTACAAGGACCGTGATGGTTGAAGTTACACTTGGGACATCGAGGTTTAGTCCCTTCATACGGTTTCCTGTCACCATTCCCGGCAGCATAAGCCCTGCCTGTATTCTGCCTTTTGTTTGGTTGTTGGTTTTGGTTATTTCGAGGAGTATCTTCCAACCTCCTCTTGTTTTCTGTCTGCCTCTCAGCCAAAGTGTTAATCCTCCTTTCCATCAAGCCAGTTGCCATCTCAATAGCCTCCTGCATGGTCTTTGGCTTTGATGCCACAACACTTGAGTAAATTGGGTCGGGCATTCCACCGACATATCTTTCAATTTTGTCAGCTTCTTCAGGGAACATCCTGTCACTCAGCAATGCTAGCTCCTGGAATCGTTGGTTGTAGGCTACCACATCGGTGCCTTGTACTTTTAGGTTCCACAACTCTGCCTCAATTTTCTTGATTTCATTCCTTGGACAATATTTAGTTGTCATCTTCTTTTTCAAGTCAGACCACGTCATCGCATACGCAACATCATTAGTCACTGTCCTAGCATGTGAGTTCCACCATGTTAGAGCAGTTCCCATTAGAGTACAAGTGGCAAACTTCACTTGATTCTCCACTGTGCAATTACTTATGCGGAATACGGTTTCCATCCTCTCAAACCACTGGGTCAAGTTGACCACTTCTTCTGTACCCCTGAAGAATACGGGTTGACATTTCATGAAGTCTTGATAGGTGCACTCCCGAATGGTGCGTTCATTCCTTCTAGCACCAGTTCCTGAGGTATGGCTATCGTCGCCATTCCGGGTTGCAGCACGTGCTGCTAAAACAGCATTGACACCCTCGTCGATCATGGCCTGTAGTTGGGCACTGGTGACCGAGGTGGTGGTAGTAGGGTCTGTGACAGGTGGTGGAGTTGTAGTAACTGGTGGGGGAGTTGCGGTGACTGGCCTTGACCTCGTGGTTCTTGTGGGCCTTCCTCTTGGTGCCAAAACCAAATACCCACCGTTGATTTCAAAAATCCTTAACCAAGAACCCGATGTATACATAATAAATAAAACGAGATCACAACACATGGTGAAATACACAACAGTATTTAAATTAACACATCGACATTCATTCATAATAAATTCGATTTTCAAAAAAACAAATGCCATCCTTTCCATATATAACTTGGAAAATAATACATGGTTGGTTTTAAATACAAACGATCACACACATAGGTTACAAGACAAAATAACCTAAAGCCAACTAGCCGAGATATACTCCGTAAAACTTAGTAGGTTGTACAAAGTAAGCTGATACATGAACAAAAAATCTAAACAAAGAGTGAGACAAAAATCTATAACTGTCTGCTAGCTGGGAATAACCCATAATAACTAACAGACATTGTACAGTAGCTACAATCATAATCCCAGTCAAGAACTGCTACTTCTATGGCCTCCTCTGGTAGCTCTGGCTCTGCAAGACCCTTAGCAGGTCCCTGCTGTTCTTTTGAAGCTTCGATCATCTAAGTCTTGAGACTCTTTACTATCTATAGTGCCCCACTAACTGTCTCTGTCTCCGATAGTCCTATTTTTAGCAGATCTGTAAACACCCGACTGCTCCTAACGGTCTGCTCGCTATAAATCAATGATCTCGGACCTTTTTGAGCCATGACCGAATAGTCTGAAGTGAAATGCCCTTAGGAACGTGTCTGAATTGCAAGCATACCATCGACTGTGCCCAAGGCTCACGAGATAATCTAGCCTCCTCATTATCAGAAGGGCAGTGCGCAATGAAATGCCTTCCCTGTACAACATGTTGACTCAGGGCCTCTAAGTAGAGCTCGTTATAATCGTGCATCATCCACTGAGGAATATATGATCTCATCCTCCCTGGTCAAAAGTTTAGTAGCCAACTCCAATAACTCTCTGAATTACACCCCTTCTAAGGGTGGTCGGTTAATCTCCTGGATGGCTACCCAACAAGGTCACCCATGTATCTAGTAATACCATAGCAACCTCTAGTCGTCTGGCGTCCTGGAGCGGCATCTAACATATCAGCAAATCCATAAAGGTCTGCCCTAGATGTGGTAGGTCCAACCTGCCTAGCAGCACCAGCTGCCGAACTCTCCCAGACCTCGTATCTAGGACCAGGAGTAGTACGACGCGGCCTCCTACGAAGCGGTAAACAAATCTTCGGCATCTCAGTCTCATGAACAGGAGATGGTAGTGCATCTCTCTGTCTAATCCCAGTAGCTCGGGATCCCAGAGATCCCTTAACATATGTAGGGCCATTGGTTGGTGGTGATGATATAGGTAATGGCGAGAGGGTATACTTAGGAAGTGGTGATGGTATGGAGAAATAGTGTGATGGTGGTGGAGGTAGGTAAGGCAACATCTCTTCAGCAACTTCCTCGGAGAGGAACGGTGCCAAAAGGGCCGCTCGGGTCGTATGGACAAACCCTAAAAAAAAAAAAGCCGTGACGCGATAAGCAAGGTATGGAGGTCCTGTCACTGAAATAACGCAACAGCTAGCAGGTCACCGGAGCTAAGTGCTCCTCCTTTGCATTCAATCCACATCATCAAATGACTCCTCATCATCCCATCTCCTTTGTCACAGGATAGACAAGTCGGCTGGATCCTCCTCAGGATCCACCCTCATCATCCCTCCTCTGGGTCCTCCTCAGGGTCGGACTCTGGTATGTACCCTGGTGACTGATGAGTAGGTGAGTCAGCAGCAGGCATTGGCTGCTCCTCAGCTGGGAATATCTCATCGTCCACTAGTAAGAACTCAGGGTAAACAGGCTCCGGAACAAAAGGTATGTAAATAGGTGAAGGTGGTGCCTGCTCTAGCTCCTCCGGGCCAGGTATGTAGTCTGGTGATGGTGGTCCCTCAGGGCCAGTATGTAGTCCGGCGATGGTGGAACCTCAGGCATAAATGGGTGGATCCCTCGAACAGACTACGTCCTGGTGAACCGATGTCTGGAGCGTCCTCAGATCAGATTTATATGTAACTATAAAGAGCCTCAATCTGATCCATGATAAGTATTTGAAATCAAAATTAGCTTATATAAGTAATATTAATATTAAAGACTTTATCCTTATATACGTAATGATAATTATTAACACGTATATCAATTATTGCATGTATAGTAGCCCTAAAACCCCTAACCGACTAATTCAACAATTTGGTATATGAATACCCCGTAAAAAACCCTTTTGTATGTATGCAATGTTTGAAATGTTATAGTCCACAAAAACATTTTACCTGGTCTCTAATAACCTTGGGTTCTAAAAGAAAAAATTGATACCATCTGTAACCATCCCAAAATGGTCGCAAACGTGAATAAGGATCCGGGCATGTTTACTTCAAGATCAACAGCACAAGATATATATAAGAACGACACAAAAGTCGTTTAGATTGATACATTGAATTTAAATAAAAGACATATTTACAAAAGCTTATAGCTTTTTACTTGTTTCTTGTTAAATATTACACAAAGATAACATAGATTTCCCAAAACATGATGAACATAAGTCTTAATGTGCAAATCCAAAACATCTCCAATCATCCTTGGCACCTTACGTGCCCTATAGACCTCCAGTAAAACAATGATTAAAACGTCAACAAAAATGTTGAAATTCATAGGTTTATGTATTTTAAAATTATGCAGACCGCAGACTTCCCGTGATGTTACAACATATGCCAAACAATCACAAAACCAGATACTGTTGCACTAAGCTCATGACAACCGAAGCTCAACCTGATATTTGTTTTATTTAGCAGTTTTTTGCCCGTATAGATGTTGTAAACCCCGCAACACCAGGTCCGACATGGTCAACGTTCTTTTCCCATGATAGCTAATCACCCAAACGAGGGGAGGTTAATCCCAATAGATCTATTTATAACATTCGCGCTCACATAATGTAATTAACAACTACATCATGCAATTGACAGTTCATGAAAATAGGCTTAGGAGGGTTATCGCTACTTAGGCAAACACATAATCAATATACTTTAAACACTTGCGTCCAATTTATAAAACAAAGCCTGATTCCTCCCCACCCCAAATAATATAAAAATTAGTAAAACTTAACAGTAGGGGGCTATGAACTCACCTTGAGTACAGATAGTCCAAATAATCACAGATAACACGTCACGCAAGACGATAAATGCAACCTATTTAAATTAAGGCCGTATAAGTACAGAGTACTTTAATAACATCGAATATAATCTTATAGTTGTTACATCGTACTATCGTTCGGGCTATCATAATTAAAGAGGTCATGACATGACGTACGAGGAGTTAGGACACTTTAAATCGTAAATCCAACAACTCGTCGATACGCCATCCGAAGAGGCCTCATTATGAAACTCCCTAGTATTATAGTACTTTGATAACCACTCAATATTCTATATAGCATAATCACCGACTAATCGTTTTAGTAAAATAATATTTATAAAGTGAAAACGTTTATAAATATACTTTTCGTAAAAATGACCTAATTTGGTCGTTTTAAGCCCGTTGCTCGCGTTTCTTACGTCCACGTCTTCGTAGTAAGACGAGTGATCAAAATATTACATTTTCAAGTTTTTGAATTTCTGCGATGAATAGTGTTTTTACTATTCACAACAGCTATATATTAGTTTTTAGTTTTAATTAGCGTAAACTTGTAATCGTAATAACTTATTCGTTTTAATCCCGATTTTAATTGATTCTCAGTCGAGTATGCCTTTTGTTTTAAAAGATGTATTATATTTTATAAAGTTAATCCCACTGATGAATAGTACTTTTTACTGTTCATAGAGTTTTATAAAATTAACTTTTATAAACTTTAATTATCGTAAACGACATAGTTTTTATTTCGTCTATAGTTCCGTTTTTAAGCGATTCTTCGAGTACGTTGATCCGAAATTAAAAGTTATATCATAAATTAGACTTTTTTAAAATGAAAGTTGCTGTAATGAATAGTAACTTTTATTTAAAAAAAATAAAAAATAGTTTTATAAAAGTATTTTATAGTCGTAAAACTCGTAATTAGACGTATCTTTTTTGTTATAATTCGTTTTTTTCAAGTTCATATCATTGCGTAATTGGCATTAGGCGTAAAATATTTTATATAAGGTCAAAACCCTAACGTCTAAGTGTCAGAAATTTTACACCCCTTTTATTATCCAAGTGTATACTTTTATAACAAGCTTATTTTATGTATATTTGAACTAGTAGATTATTATAGAGAACCCTAATAACAAATGTAAACCTATGTGATACTTATATTAATGTCCATTAGTCCATATATTTTTCATTTGTTCATGATTAACAAGTTATTTATATTACTTTCCATTAATTTCACATGTGAAGATTAAGAAACATTATAAAACCCTAATTTAACCTAAACATGTTTATACTTAATCCTATGATGTTAAGCAATACTTTTTACTTTCACTATTTTCCATGATATATATGACCACATGACATAAGAATAAGTGCATAAAATCATAAACATAAATAAACTTGATCCATCTAACCCTTGTTTTTGGTAAAAGACAATAAAGCAATTGCTTCTTTGAAAAAGTACCGTAAGAGACGGGAAAAAGTTTGAAGTTAACCGTGATTGGTGAATCTAAAACAATGTTTGTAAATTTAATCTCTTGAAGTTTTTATGATTATGTCCGATCACAATTTGAGCAAAGACAATACAGTATTTGGTTCATAGATTCACGAACTGTAGATCCTGAATATATCGTCTTTCATAAAGATAGTCCTAAACCCACAACAACCGATTTAGCTAATAATCTAGCTTGTGTTTATAATCGTTTAAATCTATTTTCTAAAGTATCACTTAAAAATTATAAAAGTATTTCTGAAAAACAAAAAGAACTTGAGTCTAGAGTCCAAAATTGTCAAGAAAAGCTTGAATCTTGTGAGGAATTACTAAGAAAAACACAGAGTGAAAAACCAA